>CAUYQV010020433.1:0-106137 GCA_963574575.1 Galagoides demidoff | reverse complement strand
CAAAGTTTGCATTGTTGTCAGGCCCTGTCCTGCCCCGCCCCCGCGTTACAAATGTTAAAATCTGGTCACCCTAATTAAATGGGAACAAATACAGACGTATCTATCAGCCACCAACCGGAGAAATGGGCAGTCACTTTCAACTCTTTCCAATGTTGAGTCATGTTGGCTCGCCCCTGGATCTCTCTGGAATATGTCCGTCTCCCTGCATCCCCGTGCCAGCACTCCAATTTGGACAGCTGGTATTTCTTACCTGGACTTTGCCAATAGTCTACAGTCAATTCTCTTTGAGCACACTCCATACTACCACCAGCGTGCTGTGTTTGAAGCATAAACTGAACACCAGAGCGGGTCCCTCAGCATCTACCTCTACTGGCCCCTCAGCTGGGCATTTGGGTCCTACATGGTCTGGGAGGCCTCCTCTCCAGCCCCAGCCAACACGTGTATATTGCACTCCAACAATCCCAGGCTGCCACAGTTAGCTTGGAATGTTTGTACCTCTGACTGTCTAGAAAAATCCTCAAGTACAACTTCATACAATATGATTGGACAATTAAAATGTATAACCTTAGAAACAAGGAAATAATACAAATGTGAACTAAAATCTATACACAGAATTATTTATAATTATTTATCATAGGCTTATTTATCATAGTAGAAAAAATGTATGTGGGGAGCAATGTCAACATCTAGAAAGGGGAAGGTAAATCTACTCTGGCATGTGGGATATTACATGTGACTTAGAACTGATATTGATAGATTTTCAAAAGGCATGGAAAAGTCATGGTTAAGTTAGACAAGGCTTAAAGTGACTTACAAGACGCAAATACCTAAAGAGATACTTCAAAAGCAAAGAAAAGAAAGAAAACTAAGAATGGAGATATAAAACAGAGTCAGAGATGAGGCTAAAAAATACCTTTTGGCTTATGGGTAGGCTGCAAGTCCAGGTTTTAGTTTTCTATCAGCAGATAGAAAAACCCTGGAGAATATTATTACAATTCAGTATATATGGTATAGAAACATTCCTTTTACTTGGGAGAAATAACAGCTATTCCATACATGAGCTATACTGAGGAGTCTTCATGAAGACGTCAGACTTCAAAACCCTAACAAGACACACCACAGCGACTAAGTGTTTCAAGATTACTTCTTACAATGATTGCTGATAAAAGTCAACCCAGTTTTCCTGTAGGGAGTTAATATGAAATAACACATGCTTTTTTAAGTTTTTTTAAAATGGATTTCCCTTGTTACAGAAATACACTTTTAAAGACTAGAAGGACAAAAGTACATTTCAATTAATCTTCCTAATGAATATGTCTTTTTTGTCACACTTTTGGTATATTTAATAAGTTTGAAGTTATATTTGCTGAGAAAGTACCTGGAGTCCTGCTAACCTAGCTTGACAATTAAAAATAGACTTATCAGAATGAATAATTAAGGGCCAGGAGAAGAAGCAGGGAGATGAGTGAGCAGCCTACTGACCGGGCCAGGGAGGAAGCAATGGTGGGGATGACGTTAGCAATGGTTGCAGGACCCGTCATGTTACAGCACAGAGCCTTAGTACTGCAAGGACAGCACTATAATAATATAAACATGTCATTCTTTGTTTTTTGAGTATGTAAAAACCAACTTGTAGATAGCTAACTTTAATTGGGTTCTTGAGTCAAAATCTAAGTTCCTTCATTAACAATTTCTTCTGTTAATGGAAGTCAAGTCTAAACTAAAAATAAAACATACCAACAGGGAGTTACTGTTTAATGGATTTAGAGTTTAAAGTTGGGAGGATGAAGACATTCTAGGGATGGATGGGGGCAATGGTGTCACAGCAACATAAATGTGCTATACGCCGCTGAACTGTACATTTAAAATGGTTAGAAAGGTACATTTTATGTATACAGCCCCCCTCCCCCAACCAAAAAGTAACTCCAGGATCATCTGATCTAACATATCATCTTGCTCAGGCAAAACTGACATCCTATTGTAATGAGGAAGCCCAACAAGCCCTGGGCCGACTCAGAGGCTTCTCAGAGCAGGTGCAGAGAGGCGTTATAGCTCTATTTGGAATTGGCCTCCAAGAGTGGACGTTAACCAGCAGGCGTGCAATACTTTCTGACAAACACTATTTCAGAATAGGTGTTATTAGTTGTTTACTTTATTCGACCACCTCCCCCTCCTCCAAAATAAGATCTCATTTCAGTCCAGGCAACACAGACAACACTGCTCCCTGGAGTGATTCCAGGAAACACTATTTATAAAAAGCCCAGGTTGGGTATCCCTTATCTGAAATGCTTAGGACCAGAAATGTTTTGGACTTTTTCCATACATTGGAATATCTGCATTATCCCTAATCTAACAATCTGAAATCCAAGATGCTCACTGGCACATTTTAAGCATCATGTTGGTGCTCCGAAAGTTTCGAGTTTTGGAGCATCCTGGATTTGAGATTCTCGGATCAGCGAAACTCAATTTGTAATTTGTTTCTGAACAAGTTAAAAGTTGGGGAGCATTTACCAAAGATGATAACTTGAGTTTTAGAGGATTTTATTTGTAATCCGACTCTAATGTTAAGAAGTCAGCAAGACACGTTGCCTGCGGGGGTGAGGGTGGGAGCTGCATAACCAATGGAAGTATTTGCATCTGAGAAACTGCTTTCTATAGTGGGATAGGAGGGTGTAATGTGAACAGCTCACCAATGAATCATTAGGAAATAAATGGAAGGGGACAGGGCACAGTTCTGTTCTAGGACAGTGGTGAATTCTTACTGGGCCATGAGAAGACCCTGCTCCTTGAAGAGTAGGCTGTACAGAAGCAGCCACCTCCCAGGAGTTAGGCAACTTTGAACTCGATCAACTTCTGCCTATGGCGTCACAGGTCCAAAGGAGCCACAAATGATCTAATACTATTTCCAGTAAATTCTTTGAACGTAAGTGAAAAGAGCAGGATAGTAAATGATATTGAAGGTTGTCTCTCAAAGTTGCAAAAATAGGCATAGGGTATGAAAAGAAGGAAATACATAAAAATGTTTGCAATAGTTACCTGTGTGACAGAGTTGGGCATATATTTAAATGTTTTATCCATTTTAGAAATTTTCTATAATATAATGAAACAAACTGTTAGAAAATACGAAGACATTACTTTTTTCTGTGGAGCCTTTCTTAACTTTCTGGCTAAGGGCCTGGTATTATTTCCTCTGTTTTTTTTTTTTTTTTTTTTGTACCTGTCGTCATTATTGGTGCACATATTTTGATACATTCCATATGTTGATTACTTATTTAAACTCCGGTCTCTCCCATTAGACTGTTTCCTTTAGAGCATGGGTCATGCCACTTATCCTTTCACGTCTGGTACTGTCCATCATGTCCTTGCCCATAGTGCTGCAAATGTTCCAAATGAAGTATTTAGTTACTAAAAAGTTTATCATAAGGTTGTGCTTGTTAGTAGGCAGCTTTTAATTTTGTCCTCATTTGTACAAGAGTTTGCAAAGGCAAAGGCAAAGGCAGTAGTGAAACTAACACAGTCTCAAACTAGTGTTGGTGCTATAATGATAAATTAGAGACAGAACAGAATTTCACAGGCACGTAGAGAAAGGATGCACAGATAGTTTTGCTTTAAAAACAATGGCAAACAAGGACTTCAGCCAGCCCGAGGAATTTATGTTCCGAGATTCTGTTTGAACATAAATAGTTAAATAGACGAATGAATAATTACTGAAGAATAGTAGGGACACCATAGGATAAAAGCTCGAGAAGAATCAGAGAGCCTAACTTATTCTCTGGATGGGAGAAGACAATAAAACTTCAAAAAAGTACCTTTTGTGGCCGAAAGTCATAATCACAAATCCTAACCTAAGTCATAAAAACAGCCCTGAAAGAGACGGTAATGCATATTTTGGCATATGTATGATGTAGCGAAACCAAAGTGTCTTGGAAAATGCCTTAGTGGTGTATTTCCAAGAGCAAATCCAATTTAGTGGAGCAGATCCAAACTTCAGAAGTCAGACCTGTCTGATTGCTGAGGTGCTGTGCATGGCTGCTGGGAGTCTGTACCTCACATCAGGTGCACATGGCCAGGATCACCCCACGGGGGTGGCTTGCCTTCCTGAAAGACTGGATAAGGAGAGAATGAGGGTGAAGAAGGTAGGTGTGTATGCACATGACTTAACTTTATTTAATAATTACTGTGACTACAAATGAAGAGGGAAGGCATATAATAATCCATCATCCTTTGTGCAGGGGTCTCAAAAAGATACAGACCATAGAATGATTGTGAAAGAGTCTTGGTACAAGAATATACCTGTGTGATTTGGAAAGACATCCTAAACAGAAAGGATAAAGAATAGATACACCCAACATGTCAGGAGTTATGAGGCTGCAGAAAAAAGTACAGAAGAAGGAAGATAATAAATTGGAGCATTTTTTGGAACAGTTTTGATTCCAAGGAGATGCAAAGAATTCTGTGGATGAGTCAGCCTGGAAATAATGGAAAAGAGAATCTATGAAGTTCTTAGGAGCAAAGGCTTAATAATACCCTAGAGAAAATTATCTAGCAAAATGCAAATGCCAGTGCATTTGTTTGATAATATCCATTAGTGCAAACTGTCTGGCACAAACCAGCAACAGGCATAAAAATATCTTGATTTCAAAATCAGCCTGGAAAACAATATATGAGCTATTCAAAGAGAAGATATGTATGACTAGTATAAGATCAAACAGTAATTAACTATAACTGTGTGGTAAGGTTCAAAGAATTTTTTTTTTTTATTTTAAGCCAAGTCCACAATAAGAAAATAAGCCCCAAGAAATGATCGGAGAACCAAATGATTATTTAAAAAAGGAGGAAGTGAAGCCAAACCAAACTGGCCTAGAGCAAGGACTGGTGTAAATAAAATTAAAGTTCCTAAAGTTTAATTGTTTTGTGGCAAATATTAAAATGCTTATTTTTTCTTGGTTTGTATTTCAAAAACATAACATAAAGGGAGATCTAGAATAATGTATCGCAAATCTAACTAGTATTAAAACAATGCAATCTGTCATAATTAAAAATCAAAATCAGCCACATGTTCCAAAACAAGGACATGAAAAATCAAATTGTGGTTTATCTATGGCTCGGATATGATGTAGTCTCTAGCAATTATACAGGTGCAATACCATGACATTTATTCATGACAAAACTCTACATGAATAAATTAGTTTACATTCTATGAATTGTAAAGCTTAAGTAATGCCAGGTATATCATTTTAAAAACAGATTTTCTTATTTATATTTGTAAAGTTCTTTGGATTCTCAGGAAAAAGTAGCTATTTAACTGGCTTTGAGTGTTCTTTATTAGTAGTACCCTCAGAGGGTGTAAACCATTTCCAAGTAGGATATTAAAGGATCCCTTTACTCCCTTATATCTATGCAGCTTTGGAAAATCCTTAATAAAACTACAGACATGAAAAATGTTACCCCGAGAACTATTTGGTAGTTTGCAGACTGCCGTTCTTTGCCAGTATTTCTGGAAGTCACCAAATAAACACTAAATATAATGTCTAGAAGGAATTTAAATATACTATCTTCATATGAAGGAAATTGCCAAGTTTCTGCATGTCCTGATGTATGATTTTGTCTTAGGCCCAGCGAAGCGTCCACAAACTAAGGGAAAATGAACCATACCTGAAGGTTTGGGCTGTGGCCACCAGGGTGTACTTTCCTGACACCTGTTTTAATGGTCAATTTGCCTGTGAGCATCTCAATTAAGATCCATTCCCTGTGGGAGTTCCTGCATCTATTTGGGTATCCTGTCTTTTTTCATCACCTCTTTGTCTTTTGGGGGATTATTAAACCAGTTCTCAAAAGACACATTTTGTTTCTTGAAAAAATGGAACATTCATATCTTTGTGGTGTATTTTTTCTATTTTATTTACTTTTAGAGTCTAAACAAATTATTAAAGCCAATCTTTCTAAAATGACAACTTTTTTTTTAAAGAGACAGAATCTCACTCTATCTATCAAGCTGGAGGGCAGTGGCATGTTTAAGCTCATTGTAGCCTTTAAATCTTGGGCTCAACTGATCCTCCTGCTAAAGCCTCCTGAGTAGCTGGGACTATAGGCACATGCCACCATGACTGGCTATTTTAAAAATATATTGTTTTTGTAGAGATGAGTTGAACTATGCTGCATAGGTTGGTCTTAAATTCCTGGCCTCAACCTCCCAAAGTGCTGGGACTAGGGCCTGACCTAAACAACCTTTCATCAGGTATAATTTCATTTTTAAGACACTCGCACAAATGCAAAAATACTAAAAAGAGTTTTCAATTAAGAAGAGTGGCTTTTTAAAAAAAAAAAAGATAATCATGAATTAAAATTTATTGAGGAAGCAAAAGGTTTACAGAGTAAGAAAGTTTTAGATAGCAAGGTTTAGAAAGGTTTAGTTCGACATACTTTGGGCCTCCACTGTTGTGACAGAAGGGCACAAAGGCAAAGAGGTCAAAAGGCCAAGAGGCCAGGAGAGTGGCGTTTATGTGGTTTAAAAGTGTTTGTTTAAAGTATTTGTGTTTATTTAATTTTAATAATTAAAAAAGATTCAGGAACCTTAACAGAAAAAAAATTTCAAGTAGGGAGAGGGATCAGAGGGTTATCTGAGAATCATCTGGGGAGTTTTCCCAACTATTTCCCTTAGAGTCAAATTTGGGGAAATTTGAATGTCATATTCCTTTTTGTGAGTAAAAAATAATAGGGAATGACATCTGGTTTCCTATTTAACTCCTGACCATAATCTGATTGCTGAGCCTTTCATGATCATTCACAAAATATTTTTAAGGGTTATTATTTTAATTAAACTAGTACTGGGAAAAACCAAAGCCAGAATTGATTTGGAACTTCACAGATCTGTTGTCCAAGCAAAATTGTACTTGGCGGCCACAGCATCAAATTGTGTATCATGAGGTCTAGTTCAAAGCAGTAAACTTCCTTTGATGCAAACGGGATCAGAAAAATATTTCTAAGTTCATGAGACAAGTGATTTCAAGGGCAAAGGTGGTACAGAACCAAGAGTGTTTTGTTTGTTTGCGATGTAAACGCGGAAATGTGGAGGCAGGCTGGGCCCAGCAGGGCTGAGCTGGGAGGCTAAGCAGGCAGGCTCCTCACATGACCCACTCCAAAGTGGGCAGCCTAGTGACT
The DNA here is from genome assembly GCA_963574575.1 of Galagoides demidoff. Classification (NCBI taxonomy): domain Eukaryota; kingdom Metazoa; phylum Chordata; class Mammalia; order Primates; family Galagidae; genus Galagoides; species Galagoides demidoff. Next base: position 98,976 of record CAUYQV010020433.1, on the reverse strand, counting down.
CACCGGCAGGGCAAGATCCTGACAACGTCATTGGGCTTGTACCCTTCAATACAAACTGCACAGTTGTCAAAATCGGACTCTGTTTCCTGCAATAGAGGAAGCACAGATGAGCTTTCTTTCTCAGCTTCAACTTTGGTGTAAATACCCACACAACAAACCAAAAGAGCTTGCCTGCAGCAAAGCTTTCAACAGTAGTCCTGGTGCCAGCTTCTGAATCAATAATTTACTAGCTATTGGCTGAGTTTCCATTCCTTCTGACTTCTACTTTTTGTTTCTAGGTTCCACTATGAGTGCTTTCGTGAGGAGAACCATTTTCTACTGTACCATTGCTGATAATACGATTAATTATAACTAAAGGTGACATATCAAAACCTCAGGGATGAGAAATAATACTTACGGAGAACTAGATGAATTATATTTAACCTACGCATTCCTCTAGGACCTAGTTTGTATTTAATAAAATAAATATAAACATAAAATAGTCGTTCCAGTTTTTTTTTTGCAGTTTTGGCTGGGGCTGGGTTTGAACCCACCACTTCCGGCATATAGGGCCAGTGTCCTACTCCTTTGAGCCACAGGCACTGCCTGGTTCCAGTTTTTTAAAGTATACAGAAAGTCTCTTTTAATACCTTGTAATATATTACTTATGTAACAGTCCTTGCACTTTTTTTGAGACAGAATCTCAGTTTGTCGCCCTTGGTAGAGTGCAGTGGCGTCATAGCTCACAGCAACCTCAAACTCCTGGGCTCAAGTGATTCTCCTGCCTCAGCCTCCCAAGTAGCTGGACTATGGGTGCCTGTCACAATGCCCAGCTATTTTTTGTTGCAGTTGTCATTGTTGTTTGGCAGGCCCAGGCTGGGTTCAAACCCACCAGCTCTGGTGGATGTGGCTGGCACCCTAGTCACTGAGCTACAGGTGTTGAGCCAGTCCTTATACTTTTATTATTCTCTAAGAGAGGGGGGAAAAGTAATGACCAAATATACTTTCAATGTAATAATGCTTTTAAATGAATTTTATCTTATTAAGCCAACATTAAGAGTTTTTATGTAGTTGTAAGTTTTATTAAGAGTTTTTTTATGTAGTTGAAAGTTTTATGAAGAGTTTTTATGTAGTTGAAAAATAATAGCACATAATTTGTGAGATAAATCAATTATTCAGAATAGGATAAAACTGGCTGTAAGCGTGGGATTGTGAATACCTTACAATGCTTCAGGGAGCCTCAAACCAGGTATCGTCATCCATTGCTCCGAAACTTTTGAGGAATGAGAGGCCTGGAAGCCTGGCCTATATGCTTTGTTGTCCATCCTCAAGTTCTGCTATTATTTTTGGTTTTATTCCATTATTCTGGATTAATGGAAGTTGTCGCAATGACTTTGGGATTCTATATACTATATATCAGAGGGATTTAATATACTTGCTGCATTTAAACTGTAGAGTTCAGTGGAGGACACAGCTGAACACATAATGCTGTCTCTCTTTCAAGGATTCATGGAAAATCTCCTCAGATCATAATACCATGAGCAACCATTTTTTTTTATCTAGTGGGATTCTGGAATACGGTAATTAAATATTGTTCCTTCTTTGCATTGGCTGCTAGAAAGCCCCAGCCTAAATTTGGGCCCCATTTCTGTCACACATTTCTGGCAATGCATTTGATTAATAATTTTGTTCTGGTCCTGTCTATGCTTGTGTACACTTTTCAATTTCTCTGCTTTTTTACCCAAGTCTTTTATTATAATATTGTATGCACTTTCTAAATTGTTTTAAATCAGTTTAAAGAAGACTACAAGTCACAGATATATAGAGGACAGCAATTACTGTGCATTTCCCTTCCCCATCCTTCCTTCTCTTCTGACTATCAGAAACGTTAGAAGCTTCTTTGAATAGCTCCTGATCAAAAAGAGAAGAGGTTGTTACCTTGTCACCCTTCTTGATGGTCCTGACCTGGAGCTTGCTGATAGCTTTCTTTGCTGCATCTCCCAGTCGGCGCTGAAAAACACAATGTTGCTTATGAGTCATAGAGATGCATCAATCTTGACTTTATAATGATGGTATTTAATAAGCCAGGGCAGCTAGCTCTGAAGTCATGAATGTTAACGACGATGGCTGGAAGAGATGGGGCAGTGGTCCCTGCACAGAGAAGCTCTACTAATTGAGGCTCATGAAAGACTTCATGCCTGGAATTAAGCCAACAGCATATGACATAGAAAGACCCTGCTCTACAGTTCTCCAATGCAGGTTACATCTGTATAGTCTAACGCAAAAAAAAAAAAAAAAAGTGTTTAGTAATTTGCTACTAAATTTGTGACACAGAGATAGAGATTAGACAATCAGAAGTAGGTGCAATAAGCTTCACCTCCTCTTTTTTTACACTCAAGGTTTATTGCTTGTATAATCCTTTCACTTTGCACATACAGACCTAGATTTATTTTTCTGTTCTTTCTTTTTTTTAAAAATTAAGTCAAATACACATAGATCATGAATACATTTATCCTTATGTGGGGTACAATATGTTGATTTTTTTAAAAAATACAATCTGACGTGGTTACATCAAACCAATCAACATAGCTTTTGCCTCATTTACCTGATTATTGTGTTAAGACATTTATGTTCTACACTTGACAGATTTGACTTGTACCTTTGCAATATGCTCCATAGATGTGGTCCCACCTTTTACCCTCCCTCTTCAAACCTCCGCCCTTCCCTCCCTTTAAATTTGGTCTGTTCCACTCTATTCTCATGGGCAAATTTCACTTCCTCTATGCACGTGGGTGAATGGTGCATATGGGGGATGTTCTTGCTAATTCATTTCCTTCTTTGATATTTTATCCTTTATTTCTGAAATAATATTGACATTTTTTAGCAGAAGGGTAAGTTGAAGATCTTCAATTGGTCTTCAACTCCTAGCTTCCTTGTCTAAGAGGAGACCCAGGTGCTCGAGATTGATGTGGAAGTCCATGCATAGCCAGCAGACTAAGGTAGCAGGAAAACGTAGGAAGGGGCAGTAAAGACAGAAGCACGAGAGTGAGAGGGAAGGAACTGAATGGAGGTGAAATCTGACATAACGGAACTGTCCTCTCCTTGTCCTCTAGTTACCACCTCATCATCCGTTGGTCTTAACTGAATTCCCGTCTTCAGGGAGCCCATCCTGTCTCGCCCAGCAGGATCTCCCAGTCTGGACCCTCATACCACTTTGTACCTCTGCTCTCTTGCACCATCACATTGGAAATCTTTATTTGTTTGTATGACTAATCCCTATCAGTTTCCCCCCCATCAGCTCCCTGAAGGCAGGCCTGGGCTCACTTTTGTTCCTTCTTGTCTCCCATGTCCCCAGCATAATAGAATAAAGCTGCCTTCAATAAACGGCACTTAATCACTCAACACTTTTTTTTTTTTTTCTGAGACAAAGTCTCGCTCTTTTGCTTGGGCTAGAGTGCAGTGGCATCGTCATAGCTCTCTGCAACCTCACACTCCTGGGCTCAAGGGATCCTCCTGCCTTAGCCTCCCCAGTAGCTGGGGCTACGGGCTGCACTACCATACCCAGCTAACTGTTCCATTCCTTTTGTCGGGGTGGGGTCTTGCTCAAGCTTGTCTTTAACTCCTGGCTTCCAGCAATCCTCCTGCCTCAGGCTCCCAGAGTGCTAAGATTATGGGCATGAGCCTCCTTGCCCAGCCTCGACATGTTTTTGATCACTTATTCTGTGCCAAGCATAGCTCTGGGTTTTAGAAAAATAGTAATGAAAAAAAATCGCACAAAAATTTCCTTTGCAGCTTATAATCTAGTGTAAACTTCAGAAATAAGGCATGAATAAAATCTTAAGGCAATGGTTTTTTTGTTAAGTGTGGAAGACCACTTGAGAAATTTAGCCAGTTAACAGGAAAATTTACAGACCAACACTAAGTAACACCATATGCCATAGCTAAGCAAAGTTGTGGTCCTGGCCTTGGCAAAAGCAGCCAGTCTCCACTAACATCTGCTCTCCACGGAAGGAGCTGGGGCAAGAATTGAAAGGCATTGAGTGGGGGCTATGAGTTACCAGGAGTAAATGTCTCAAAACGGCAGGATAATACATTTAGAATAAGAAATATGGACCCCACATAAACACACGTTATTTTTCTTTTTTGATCAAGAGCTTTGATATTTTTATAATCACGTTTAATTGGTATTATATAATATTTGGATATAATTCAATTGCTTAGTTTTTTTTAATTTTTAAAGTCTGAGTAATTAGACGGAAAAAGATCTTTATACAATGGTTATAGATTATAGTCAAGTGGAGCCAACGTATTTTTAAAGCAGATTATAAATAATGCTTGCAAAATTCTATTTCATTTAAAATAATTCTTTAGCACATGAAATATGTCCTTCTTAAATATGAGCATGTAAGCTAAGTTCAAAGACGACTTTGGACTTTGGCTATGCATTAGATTTAACTTTACTTTTGGCTATATCTGAATTAAAATAGAGTGGCTTTAAAAATCATCCTCTTTTTCTCTCCCAGAAAAAAAGCCCTTTTCTTGCCATGCCCTTTAAAAGGAAAATGCAGGTTGCTGTTATTTAATAGAAAAAACAAAGAAAAAGACAAGTCCTTTCAGGAAATGTAAAGCAAGCTGACATTAAGGTATCAGGGATTATGCCTACCAGTAAAGTTAATGGTTAGGGAATTAGAAAGATAAATTTCATTATGGGCATTTCTATGACTGGGGTCTAGAGAGGTAAAGAATTTAGCAGCGGATAAGTTATTTAGGAGATGAGCTTCCCAAAGTGGTAGAATTAGCAGACTGAGAGGCTAAAGAGAAAGAGACAGCACAATCACATGTGGAGAGATGTTTGAGAAAAGCATCCCTAGGGCAGTCCATCATTGTGTGAAGATCAAGGTTCACTTACACGAACCCAGCTGTGTGCCTACACTATGTGGCATGGATGAGGGCTCCTAGGTTACAAACCTGTTACCATACTGACTAGTGTAGGCAACTGTAACACAGTAGGAGGGATTTGTATCTGAACATATCTACACATAGAAAACATACAGTAAAAATATGGTATTACAATCTTATGGGACCAGGGTCATGTCTGCTGTGGTTGCAATCTCATTGGAACGTGACTGTAGTCAAATCCTCTTCAACATCAAGTCTACCAGGACTTTCTCCCTAGATGCCTCGAGAAGTCAAATAGTTCACAAAGGAAGAAGGACATATTTTCCTTAGTCATTCTGAGAAATGGTATAATGGTTTTCTCTTCCCTTTCCTGTGTAGTTCATGAGGCCAGTCCCAGTGCATGTTATTGATATATAATACACGCGCACCCCTTTCGAGGGGGAAAGGACAGCATTTTGTCAGTGGCTGGTGAAGGGTATGAAAGTTTCCCCTGGCAGGGCAGAATGGGTGGGCCAGACACCTGAAGACTATAGGAAAACTGGCTTCTGAGATATATACCATGATTAGGGAACACGTAGTCCTTGATGTTTTGGTAAGAGTTCTGGATTAACAAAATAAGGGGAAACCACCACAAAGTTAAAAAAAATGTAATATCCATATGCATGTAGTCAAAAATTATCATATATGCATGTCTATCTCTAAGTGACCTGAAAATTACGCATAGAGAGGAATGTCCCACTGTCAACATTTTAAAAAGTTTTCAACATTAAAGGCAGGTCCCATTTTCAACAACTTTCAAACTAATATTATTGGATTTCCAAAATGTAGATTAAAGAGACAAGGCGTAAAAACATAAACATTCTTAATGAAGTGGCCCCAATAAAGCAGTTGTTGCTTTGGTAACTGATTACTTTTGCTTTGGGTTTTTAATTGCACCAAATATAAAGGAGGAAGGAAAATGCTAGTGCCTGATCAAAATGAGTCTTGAACACAGCCTGAATATTGGAACCTGAAGCCTATTGCAACACAGACTCTTTGGTTCATGGGTCTCAGAAAGGCAGCATAAGGTAACTCTGAGGGAATAGACAGAGGGACCCCCTCAGGGGGTTTCAGCCTTCTGTTTGAGGCAAAGACTCTATTCTCTTCTCCAGGGTGCTCCTGTGAATTTCTAATCCAACCAGACCTGCTTTTTTACTAAACATTGTCAGGAGATGGACCATCTTGGCAGTGAGATTATCTATCATTTTGATCTAAACAGGAACAAGAAAATATTTACCAAAGTTACTGGCTCAACTGCAGTGAAGATAAAGTGCATTACAAAAAAATAGAGCCATGAATGAAAAGAATAAAGCCCTACATAAATGCCAACAGGATAATAAATAACAGACCCCAATAAACCGAAGAAACGTAAATTAGTGATCTTCTAAATATTTAAGAGGCTGAGAAAAATAAGACACTGTCCCCTTCCTCTGTTCTGTGTTACAAGGAGAAATGCAGTGGAGGTGATTATAAAACAAAAATAGGAACACGAGCATGGCAAAGCACAGCATCGAAACTGAGTCTACGGCCTCCCTATCTCATTTGATCGGATAACTCTATCATTTTGCTCTTTTTCTAACAGTTGCATTTTTTAATCATGTTCACTTATCATTGTCACCATCAACAAGTGGAAAGGCACTCTGGGAAGTTGAAGCCGGTGGATTGCCTGAGCTCCTGTGTAGCAGGCCCATATAGCCTATGGCTAGGAGTAGTGAGAGTTATAAGAAATACCTGTATAGCTCAATAATGGAACACCTTGGTGAAAAGGGCATAGAGAGGGATTTAGCTCTCCTAACAAGCATGAGGGCTTGCGAGACAAGAGCATTGATGAATTGGCAGTCTCTACACCTGTGGTGTTGAGCGGCATGAGATCAGCCTGATACTAGGCTGGAGGAGCAGGCAGTCGGGAGCATGTGCATTCTATCACGACCCGCTTACTCTGACTCTGTCACTTCTCCTGCCTGCAGAACGCCAGCATGGCATCTCTCTGCTGAAGCTTATTAAGCTCTGATAAAGATGAATATCTATCTTTCTAAGAAGACTGCTTTACTGTCTCAAAGACTATCTCTCTCTCTCTTCCTCCCTTCAGCTAAAGTAAATAGCCATCAGGACCTAAGAGCAATTGTTTCTGAGCAAGATAACAGCATAGCAATCTTGTGTCAGGAGCAGAGCTAGATAGGTTGGGGCTGGAGACCAACCAGTGCCGGGCCCTGGTTAGAGACCGGCCTAAGCAAGATGGAGACCTCATCTCTAAAAGTAGCCAGGCGTTGTGGTGGGTGCCTGTAGTCCCAGCTACTTAGGAGGCTGAGGCAAGAGAATCACTTGAGCCCAAGAGTTTGAGGTTACCGTGAACTATGATGCCACCACACTCTACCAAGGGGGACAAAGTGAGACTCTGTCTCAAAAAAAAGTGGAAAGGTAAGTCACTATTCTCATGTTCCAGGTGCCAGGAGGACACTGTCAGAGTGCACAGAATTGGGCTTGGTTAGCTGGACCCTCACATGTCCATGAGTGATTCAGACATTTTCCTCACCTGCTCTAACACATACTAATTATCCTTCCAGGCCTGGTTGATACAACAGAAATCACAGCACAGCCAGTGTTGTCAATTTCTATGATACAGACCACCAATCCACAAATCCAAAACAATTTGACTGTTTTTCCGACTATGATGACCTCATAACAAGGTGACTTAAATCTGCTGGGGCCACACAACGTGCATGATGTGCACACAACGAGATTGAAAATCGGGGGATTTGTGTGTGTGTCTGTCTCTCTGTGTGTGTGTGTGTCTTATAAAGGAAAAGGCAATGGCTTGGGAAGTTAGAAGATCTAGCTCTTTGTCTTCTGTCACTGTGTGACTCTGGCCAAGTCACTTAGACATTCTGGTCCTCAGTTCTCCTTTATGAGTCAGATAAAGGATGTGATGCAATGTCAGTTCCAGGGTTACCAGCTCATGATTTTCATCCATGCAGAACAGAACAAGGAGACAAAGATGCTTCGAGACCTGAAGTATCAATCTACAAAAGGCAGTTCAAGGGCTCATTCCTTCACTGAAGGGCCGTGGCCATGTACATGCAGAAAGTAGGGAAAGATGTTCTGTGGGAGAAATAAATCTTTCAAGAAAACTTTGTTCAATGTCATTACCAGGTCTCACATAAAACAAATCAAAACAGGTCTGGTTCCCTTGGATCAGCCTCAGAGGCAATATTGTTTATGAAAACTCTGCTTAGTTTATCTGATCTTCCCATATTTGAAATAGCTCCCAACTAGTGGGAGTTGCGTGGTTTTCGGGACTCAGACCCAGTCCTTGTGTCTGAGATGGGATGTCCTAGCAGGCAGTGAAACAGTGTCCCAGAGCAGTGGGAAAAGACAGGCCTACCAGACGCAGCATGGCAGGAGTGCTGCTGGCTGGGTCTGCTTTCCCATCCTGCAGGGTTTTTATAGGTAGGAAGAGAATTAGTGAGTGGCAGCACAAGTGGCACATCTGGGGCTGGGGGCCACATGCCTCCTCAAACTCCTGGTGGGGAGGGGAAAACTGTCCATAGCACATGCTGGTGCTCAGGATCAGGGGTCTGCCATGTATCTGGCCTCCTGCCTAAAGGTAAGGAAGAGGTCACACGGCAGGTCGCTGGATGGGCAGAATGGACAGAAATCCTTAGCATCCTCTGTGATGCTCCTTGATGTGAGGGATCTTAAACCAGATACAGTTGATCCTCTGTATCCATGGGTCTCATATGGGCAGATTGAGCCAACCAGACATAAAAAAATTTCAGGAAAAATAATCCTAAAACCACAATAACAATTAATACATATAAAAATTACAATAATCTTTTTTATGTAATACTGCATACTAACTATTTTCACAGCATTCACATTGTATTAGGTACTATAAGTAATCTAGAGCTGATTTAAAGGACCCAGGAGGATGCAAATACTGTGCAATTTTATGTTAGGGACTATGAGCATCTTTAGAATTTGGTATCTGCAGGGCTTTGGAAGGGGGAGTCCTGGAACCAATCTCGCATAGGTCCCAAGGGATGGCTGTACTAACAGTTGACCTTTATTTCCAGAGTCAAAAAGGACCAGCATTTGGCTGTTGAGCAGTCTGGAGTTCCTCATTTTATTGCTATGTCTGAGGTGGCGACCCTCCCAATGGGTTAAATCTCCGTACCTCAATGCCGTCAAGGTGGCTTGGTCTGGAGAAACCATTTTAACTTGAAATCACCAATCTGGCTATGTGCTTTTGAAAAAAATCACTTAAGAGTTCTCCCTTTCAAATTCATTATATAAGCATCAAATGTACTTTTAAATTTTAAAACCTATGATTCTGGGATCAGGCAATCAGCCTTCTGAAATACCTGTTATTTTTAGGCCCCAACTCCATCTTGCTAGGGGTTTTCAACACCCCCCCCTTTAAGACAGGAAGCTCAGCTGAAAGAGTTCAGTAATAACTGCAAAACCCCAGCTTCCCCTTGTAAGCACTTCCCTTACCAGGTGTTGGCTCTTGTCAAATTCAGCTGGCACTAAGGACTCCCCCTCACCTACTGAAAGCCCCTTATAAAAGGTGTCCACCCCTGTTTCTAGGCATCGAGAGATTTTGAGGCATGAGCCTGCTCTTGGCCTTGCTTAATTTGGACTCAGTGTGCTGGCGTTTCTCTCTTCCACTTGCTTTGGGTACAACATTATGAGTAGAATGACAGGTGCCTTTGGCCTACCAATTCTTATGATAGCAGCTTCCCATCTGCAGCCTTTCTGGGAACATGGGTCCTCAGGGCTGACCTTGAGTGCTCACACAATCAGTGTAGAAGGTCACATAAGTGGCATCAGTGACCTCCAGGGGCATTGCCAGGGCTTGTGAGGATAGAGAAGACTGCCAAGGTATTTAAAAGTCACCATGACATGTGTTAAATGGACAGTAAAACATTTTCCCTAGTCGTTATTGGCCCTACCCTCTCTGAAGAGCAGGTGTGGCTTGGAGCTTTTTATACCATCTTGGAGCCTCTGCTAACTAGTGCCCAGCTGCTTTAATAGGTGAGTGTGTGCTGGAAATGCCTCCCCATCCCCCCATTCCCTCAGTTTTCTCTCCTCACTTGGCTACCTTTGCTCTGTGTTGCTGGACTGCTGTTCTTGTTTTTTTTTTTTGTTTTTTTGAGACAAGAGTATCACTATGTCACCCTCGGTAGAGTGCCATGGCCCACCTCAAACTCTTGGGCTCAAGTGATTCTCTTGCCTTACCTCCCAAGGCTGGGTCTATAGGTGCCTGCCACAATGCCCAGCTATTTTTTTTTTTTTTTTTGCAGTATTTGGCCCAGGGCTGGGTTTGAACCCACCACCTCTGGCATATGGGGCTGGCATCCTACTCCTTTGAGCCACAGGTGCCATCCACCCGGCTATTTTTTTGTTGCAGTTGTCATTGTTGTTCTTAGCAGGCCCTGGCTGGGTTCGAATCCACCAGCCTTGGTGCATGTGGCTGGCACTGTAACCACTGTGCTTCGGGCGCCGAGCCTGGACTGCTGTTCTTATCTCTATGATTCAGACCTGTCTCCTCATGCCACACGATCCCATGCACTTAGGACACTGGTTGTCCTCTTGCCTCTTGGCCCCACCTGCCCAATTCTCTGATTCCACTTTGCCCCCAAACCATAGTGAGATACAAACCTTCCTCACTTCTAAGTGCCCTCAGATTAGGAACCCCAACCTTGACAGTATTTCAAGCCCTCACTTAGCCACCTGGGGGTGTCATGATCACATTTGATTATATGACATAGTATTCGGAGCTTGTTTAGAGATGAGATTCTAGGAGGCTAGGATGGGACATTTGGAAATTGCCTCCCCCAGAGTCCTGTGTGTGTGCTGGGAAAGATCTACATTCCAACCCATATGAGACCCTTTCACAGGCTCTTAAATGCACAGCCTTGTTCAAGAATGGGAAACAGGAGTCTGTCCACCTCTTAGAGAGAGGTGGAAACAGTCACTGGACTCAGGCACACACAAACCATCTGACTGAGGTCCCCAAAGAGGCTGCGCTCAAGGAAGATAATAGGGCTAGAGAAGACACAAGAGTCACGAGTGAAGAGGGTGGCTGCCGAGCAGGTGACCCTGACCAGGGGGCAGTGGGGCCAGGTGGTGTGTGGGGCTGTGTTGGGTCTCTTCAAGCAGCCTTCTTGTTTCACCTTGCTGGCAGTGCCCGCCTGCACTGGCAAGGGAAGGTGTAAGACAAGAAGAGAATAATTTCAGATAGTGATAAGAACTGGGAAGAAAATAAATACATTTATATGATCAAAGGAACGAGGCTGGGGAGGAAGTGAGTCCACATTAGAGTATCCGGGGCTCAGGCTTCTAACCCCTTCTCCTTGGGATAGCCACTCTCCAAGTGACGCCCGATGATTTATTTCAATGGCATCTGTATACTGAAGAGTCCCACACTGTTATCTCTGCCTCTGTCTTCTGTCCTGAGCCCCAGACTTGCACATCAAAATACCTATCTGGCATCTCTGCTTCAATATCTACAAGGCCTCTAAATTTAACAATGCTAAACCCAAGTTCTTGATTCTTTTCTTTCTCTGTCTTTCCCATTTCAGTAAATTCTGTGTGAGTTGACCTATTGCATTCTGGATCCCCCTCCTCCCCTCACACATATGGTGATCATGACTAACTTGAGGGTAAATCAGGGAGGCTTTAACAATTAGGCTGTGGGATGTAGTGATATGGTGACTTTCCTTAATTGTGATCTGTACCAAACCAAGCCGAAGCTGAGGCACTCAGCTGGCTAATTCAAATTCAGTCTCTTTTTCACATACCTGAATGGCTAGATACTTTACCAGTGCAAAATTAATTTGATAGACCATTTCAGTCTGTGAGCCTCTATCTAACCTGTGAGTCACTTTATCTAAAGGCCAATTATTCCTTAACAAAAATAAATAGTTGAAGTTAACCTGATGCTTACTGTAGCTATGGCCTGCACAGCTTTAACTGTTTGTTGAATGGAGTGGAACCATCAAAAGAAAAATATTGTTCTAAGAGAAATTATATGTACTTATTCCATCCACCAAAGAGCTAAAGTATAGTGTCCACTTGATCAGAAACAGTGTTAACTTTTAACGTGATACCAGTTCACTGAGTGACTCGGATAGGTAACATCCTGCAATTCAAGGAAAGTCAATACAATGGGACCAGAGTAAAAACTTAAACTCCATAAACTACTCCCATACCATTACCTTCCAATTTGTTTTTCACATACATCACAGCGTGTGCATAAGCCTAGGCATACAAGCTATGTTTACCTGCATAAAAGGAAATAATGACTGAAATAATTAACAATTAATGCAAGCTTAAAATTTTATCCTTGCCTCAACTGCCTAAGATTGCTTGGATTATCTGTAGACTCAAAAGTATAGGGATGGCATTTCTATTTATCATTGTCTGATTAGCTGGATAACTATATTTTTAATAACTGATATATATATATATGTATACACACACACACATATATATATGTATATGTATATATACATAAGCTCTTGTGGACCAACTAAATATGTTCGTTCCATATGCACTTTCACTGCCTTGTAATCTAACTGGTAATGCATCCATTTAAATTTCAGAATATTTAATGGAAGAAAAAATTAGATTTGTGTGCAGTCATCAAGGAATCTAGATAAGAGTAATAATAGATAGCATTCATTGAAAGCTGTTTAAGTGATTAGTGCCATGTTCCACAGCTTTAAAAATAATATATGTGTATAGAAGAACCTCCACAGCTGACCACCTCCCTACACTGACCACTTCCTTCAGTTGACCTAATTTTCATAGACCAGACAGGCACCACATATATGTATCAGGATAGTGGGTCTAGCTCCTTATACTGACCAGCTTGTTATATTTCCTTGGGTGGTCAACTTACAGAGGTTCTACTACACATTAATCCATTTAATCTTCACTGTGACCATAATAGAAAGGTATATTCTAGGGCCAGGGCAGTATCTCATGCCTGTTATCCTAGCACTTCAGGAGGCCAAAGTGGGAGGATCGCTGAGGAGATTCACATATGAATATACAAAGGCCAGGGGTTTGAGACCAGCCGAGGCAAAGTAAGACCCTGTATTTACACGCACACACACACATATAGTGGGGCATGATAGTCCTTGCTACTCTAGAGGCTGAGGCAAGAGTCTGAGGCTGAGTCTGAGTCTGTAGTGAGTTATGAGGACTTCACTGCACTCTTGCCCAAGCAACATAATGGGACCCGGTCTGGAAAAAAATAAAAGAAATAATGGAGATGACATAAATCTTGGCTGAGACTCTGCATTAAAAAAAGAAGAAAAGAAAAAGAAAGTATATGCTTGTTTAGTTTAGGAATTATACCATTTTCCCACCTGAACACTAAATAGCCACAAAAGCCATGTTTTTGAAGATTATGTAATGATGGGGGAAATGATCACCAGTTAATAAAAAGTAGAACATAAAACTTATCCATATGCGTGTCTCATGTATACAGAGATACATAAAGTGAACATTTACTGAATATATATGTAGGCGGTTAAAATACCTGAAAGGTAATTGTACTCAATTGTTAAAAATTCAATGGCATAATGGGTGAATTGTTCTTCATTGTTTTTCTATGATTTCCAGAATTTATTAAAATGAGCGTGTATCATTTTGATAATCAGAAAAAAGCAATAACAATGTTTTAAAAAATTGTTCCAAAAGCTACTGAAAATTTAAACCGATTATCATAAAATAAATAGAAAAAGAAGAGCCATCCTCCTAAAACAAACAACAGCTCAGACCTTATTAACTTACAAAAAAATTTCTGCTAATACTTTAAGAATCAGCTAATTCTGGTGGTATTTAAAATGCTTAGAGTGGTGCTGCCCAAGGGGACTTTCTGCACTGATGGGAGTGTCCTATATATGCGCCATGTGAACTGTGACTGGTGACTAAGGACCACAGTTTTGAATTTGATTTCATTACAATTAATTTAAACTTAGCCACACAGTGTTAGTGACTACCATGTTGGACACTACAAGCTCTAGATTACAGATAATGAAGAAAAGTTTGTACAGTCTTCCTATAAAGCAGTATAACTATTACCTAAACATGCTAGAAATTAGATAAATTTCACATATGAGTATAAAGGTAAAAAATAAATGATATACTAAATAAAATACTAACAAATATAACCTGGCACACATTAGAGGACTAGTATCTATGGTAAGTTCAGAATGGTTCACACTGGCAAATCTACTAATACTCCTTTTAGTAGATCAAAAGCAAAAATGTAGACCGTGGCGGTTGAAAAGGCATTGGTTAAAATTAAATACCCATTTTGATTAAAAATCTTAATAAAATAGGACTAAGTTGATATTTCTGCCATTATTTGTAACATGATAAAATACATATCTCAACATAGAAGACTGCATGGAGAAATAATGAGGAAATGATAAAATCCGTTAGTTTGAGGATGTCCCCATTAAATACGAAATGAAGAGGAATATGTTCACTGTAACAGCTGTTAGCTTGCAGTGTCCAACATGGTAGTCAAAAAGGCGAGAGAGAAATGTTGTCTAGGGTTTGGAAAAATGATTCACTATAATAACTGTTCGGTTATTCTGGAGATAGTAATCAATGAAATTAGATAACAGAAAGAGCATGTTTAAAATTTGAAAGAAGTTATCACTGACTATAGGAATTGTTGATGTAATTATGGTAAACTAATATAAACAATCACAAATGCTGCAGTGGAGTGATTTTAAGTGTAGATTCTGGAATCCTATTACTGGCTCTATTAGTAACAAGCTGTGTGATGTTGAGCAATTTACTTAACCTCTCTTTGCTCAGCTTCCACATTTGTAAAATAAGGACAACAAAATGATCTACTATAGGAATCCTAAGGGGGTTATGTAGGCAAATGTATATGTAGAGAGAAAGTTCTTAGAACTGCATTATAATACATATTACACATTCCTATTATTAAGGTGATAATAATGAGAACATTAAAAACGTAAAAAATCAAAAGCTTCCTATATAAAAAGAGAGTTTAATTTATAATAGCAATATAATAATTAAATATCTAAAACATAAGAAAAGTTTCCAAGATTTAAAAAATTTTAAAGTGCCACTGGTAATAAAAATTAGAGTTGAATAAAAGGTAAAACATATTATTCTTGGATAGGAAGATTGAACATCATAAGGTTATAAATTTCTCCTATATTATTCTATAAATTTAAAAACTGATATACTGGTTCTAAATCCATGTAAAGATAAACATGAGAAGAAGGAAGATAGAATCGAAAGGAAGTTAGCATGAATACCTATGAGAAATATTATAATTCTATAGTACTCAAAACAATATGGTACTAGACTATGAATTTACAGATTAATGATACAGTTTGAAAAGCACAGTATAGAATCACTTATATATGGATATTTACTATATGTTACCTGGGGATACTACAGACATATGGGGGGAGGTTAATTAGTCAATAAATCCAGTTACAAAAACTCGTAGCTCATTTGAAAAAAAAGTTGGTTCTCTACTCCTTATTCTGAACCAAGTTATCTATAGATTTAATATTAATCATGAAAGTAAAATTTAAAAAGTCAAGGATAAAAACATGAGAGACTAGGATGGCTATTATCAAAAAGACAAGAGATACATGTTGGCTAGGGTATGGAAAAAAGATAACCCTTATACACTGTTGGTGGGAATGCAAGTTAGTGTAGCCATTATAAAAAACAGTAAGGCTGTTCCTAAAGAAATTAAAAACAAGATATGCCCCAGAAATCCCTCTTCTGGGTATATAGCCAAAGGAGATGAAGCCAACACCTTGCAAAGATATCTGCACTCCTATATTCACTGTAGCATTATTCACAATGGCCACGATATGGAAACAACCTAAGTGTCCACTGATGGACAAATAGATAAAGAGAACATGGTCTACATATTACACAATGGAATATTCAGTCTTTAAAAAAGAGATCCTGACATTTGCTACAACATGGATGGATCTGAGGTCATATGCTAAGGAGAATAAGACATACACAGAAAAATATTGCAAATTTCACTTACAGACGAAATCTAATTTTTACAAAGGGTCAAATATACAGAGACGAGAATAAAATGGTGGTTATTAGGGATGCAGCAGGGAGGGCAATGGGAGGTGCAGGCCAACATATATAATGTAGTATAAACAAGTTCAGAGATCTAATGTACCATGTGACAACTACACTTAAGGATGTTGTATTAGGAATTTTTGTTTAATTAGTAGGTTTCAGCTGCTCTTGTCACAAAAAACTATGTGAGATAACAGATACGTTAATTTGCTTTACTATAATAACCATTTTATGATCTTATGCTATAAATCTCAAATATACACAAAATTTATTTTAAGAAAGAAAAGATGAATACATTTAGTTATGGAAAATTCCCGCATTTCTGCAATGCAAAAAGCACCACAGATAAAATCAAAGACAATGATAAGCAGAGGGGGAAATAGAATCCTATATTACAACAAAGGATTCATTCCTTGGACTAATAAAGAGCTTATGCACATCTCAAAAAAAAAAAAAAAGAGAGCTTATGCCCAATAAGAAAATGACCAACAACTCAACTGAAAAGTGGTCAAATAATAAAAGAAGATACTTCACAGAAAAATATTCCCTTTTTCTATGAACCTGAAAAGACATTCAACATGATTTATAATAAGAAAAATGTGATAACATTTTTAACTTATTGAATCACTTACAACAATAAGCTCTACCATTCTTTTGGTGAAGACATGCAGATGTAATTTTCATATACTGCTAGTTAAAATATAAATGAGTTCAAAATTTATTGGCTGTGTGACAGTATCTATCATACTTTAAAACCTACATATCATTGTTGTACAATTGAATGTCCCAAGATTTACCTTACAGACATACTCACAAATGTGCTAAGTGGCTTGTGTCCATTTCTTTTTTTAATGTACATTTCTTTAATAAGAGAAAACATGTCTGTGAATAGTTGCTAGTTAAATAACTGTGACACATACAGATAATGAAATGATACACAGTTATCAGACATGAGAAGGCAGCTTGGTTTGCATGCTGAAGTGAATTCATGTCCAGCATGAGGCAGTAGGAAGAAGGTTACAGAGTTGCGTGCCATTTTTTAAATATAAACACATACACAGGTGAGCATATTGTGCATAAGAACATAAAATATCCCTGGAAGAGAAGATATTCCAGGAAGAGGAGCTGGGCAGCTGAGAGGCACATCTGAGAAGGCAATTACTTGTCATTATATACCAGTTTATGCCCTTTGCATTTTACACCATGCATATACATGTAGGTCACTATGAAAGTTTTGAGACAGACTGTGTTATGATCCACTATTTCACTTCCAGGAAACAGTCAACTGTGTCCTCTCTGACTCACTCATGCAAGTTTCAACTTGCTCAGAGTGTCAATGTTTCTGGGAGGTTTTTATTTGTTTCCTGTCCGTGTGGATTTTAGGTTTCTCGATGTTTGTGTATTTCACAAATTTCATAATGACTCGTGTGTGTGTGTATGCTTAATTCTTAATTACTTTAAGAAACAGCTTTAAATTTTCATCTCTTTTTTTCCTTCTTTTCCCAAGGAGGAAATCCTGGCTCTTTCCAAATTATATTCCCATTACTGGCATCATTTCAGCTCCCTTCCCCCTTTTTTCCTTCATTGTGCACATATCAAATAAATAATTGTCCAAAAAAAAAAAAACAATAGACACGTGGGACAAATGACCTCCACTTCACACAATACTGGTAAAACAGCAAAACTGGTATAATTGGGATATATCTGAAAAACTATAGGGCAAATGCTAATAGCATTTATCTCCGTGGGGAGATGATAGGTCATTCTGTTTTGTCTTAGCATTTTCTGTAATGTGCAAAGTTTATGCAATAATACTGTGCTGCCTTTGCAACCACTTCTTCAAGTTTTTTTTTTTTTTTTTTAACTTTTTAGCTACTCACCTGGTTCCTGTCCCTGGCATTTGCATACCGAAACCTCTGGATGTAATAAAAGACCAGCCATGCGAGGGAAATGATCATCAGAACAATGAAGGAGATGGAGACAAACACAACCGAAGTGCGGCTCACATATTTCTGTAAGTTCCGGGTTCCGATGGTGATGGACATGGTCACGGTGATGTTTCTCTCCAGCAGGCTCACTATCTCCCTCCCTTTGGGCTCAGGAATCATGATGGCCACGATGTCTTCCACACCTGTGGCGAGAGGGGCAGGAACGGGCAATGAGGTCGGGGAGAAGCTGGGGCCATCAGAGAGCAAGGTCCAGACTGAGTAACTTGCCCCCCAAGGGTGACACTACCTTTGAGAACTCCATGCCATGCGAAGAGGACCTACTAGCCAGAAAACAAGCCAAATTTTCTCTTTCTTCTGTGACGTTACATGTGAGAAATAACCTAAATTGAATTCATGATGTTGGCACCAAGGAGGCCATGATCTTGCTCATTGAGAGCACACAGAACCAGGTTACATTGATTGCTTTTGTTAGATAAGGACCCTCTTATAATCGTGTCCCACCCCCAAAAGTGTTGAACTTGAGTCTGATCAAGGCAGATCCTCCCCCGTCAGCCCAGGTGACTGTTCTGTGTTCCCTTCTACAGATCCCCTGAGCAGGGAAAGGGACTTTACCCTCCATGGCAAAAGGGCAAAATGCCAGGGTTATGCCATCTGTCTGAGAACTCGCTCCTTTTCTCCCACCCAACATGATGAATATTCAGTTACAGCTCTTCTTGCATCATTTCCAAGGCAATTTTCTCCTGTAGTGCGTACCCAAGCAACCAAAAATAAATAAACCAATAAATAAATAAATTCCTTAAAGAGCTCTTACATCATTTGCCAACATAAAATGATAGTCCCAGAATTATTTTCTACTTATATAACCTAATTCAACGGAAACAGCTTGTGTGATCATATAACAAGCAAAGAAATGAGGGAAGCAATATAGATTATTCCAGGACTGTTTTAACTCTACTCTTAAATATTCCCACTACACCGCCCCTGTTAATCCAGACAGTTGGAAGCAAAAGTGCAACTTGTCTTGGGCCTGGGTAATAAGAGTTATTCTCCTCTCAACGAGGAGTCCTAGGGTGGCTAAAAGGGTATTTTTAGAGATTATATGATAACAGATTCAAAGGAGCCCACCCAAGATGTCATTGTGTTTGACACATGAAAGAGAATATTAATTTCACTAGGATAAGTTCTCAGGGATCACCCCAGTTCAAATCCCTAGAGAACAAGGAAAGATGAATGGGGCACACAACCCCTCTGTCCACACAGAAATATCCTGATACCTGTCGTGACTACAAATTAGAGGGAATGAATATGCAATTAGGATGTTGGAGATTTAGGACAAAATTAAAGCTTGTTGTAGCTGCTTAAAGCTGGCCTCGTTCCCATGCTGAGGTCAGTCTGTTAGCTGGAACCACCACATTATATTTGCTTAGGGAATCCCAAGTCTCATAGAAGCTACTTAGGGCTTTCACTTGACCTTGCTCTCTACACAGGGTTTTCAACCCTAAATTCATTGATGGTGCTTCACTTAGGCTGAATAAATACTTTAAAAGCTAACCACATGCGAAGGTGCGTGTGTATGTGTGTGTGTGCTGTATCAATTATATGTTTAAAACATTTCTAAAAACCTTTGCAATGGTCCAGTTGTAAAATCACAAAGCCATGGAATTCTTGGGTTTGGCTGTTACACGTATTTCTGGGAATTTCAGAAACAGCAGGCTTGAATTTCCACTTTGCAGAATTTACTGACAATTCTGATGTTCCCTTTCTTTTCACATTTACTTTGGCTAATGGCTGCATGTGGTCTGAGGTTTTGTGAGGGATTAAGGCTGCTGGCAGGTTTTGTTTCTAGAGAAACATGATCTTCTTTGCATGCTGGACTAATCTGGCCTAGTGAGGCTCATCCCAGCACTGCAGCTATTTTGGAGTTATTGAGGTAATGGCAGGAGCATATATTTTTTTTTATTTATTTCATTCCTTTATTTGTATTCCTTTGACGAGTTGATTTAAGGCTCTCGAATTAGATTTCTTTGGAGGAGGGTGTCTTGGGGTTATTTATGAGAATTTGTATGCTCAGACATGCGCAAGCTTCACAATTTTTAGTAGTCAAATTTCTCTAATATATTCTTTTATGACTTCAAGTTATGATATCTAGCTTACAAAGTTCTTTTTCACCCCAGATTATAGAAATAATTGTCTAAAACAGCTTCTTGAAAGCTTATAGTTTTATCTTGTACATTAAAATCCAAAACAATCCAACTGGGATTTAATAACAATGTTTGTTGAACTTTGACAGTGGGATAGACAGAAAGGAGGAAGATTAGGATACAATTTATTCCCCTCCCCTAAATCATCATATATATTTGGGTCTACTTTGCACTTTTTTTTCCCTGTGTGTGAGGCCGACCCAGTTGATGTTGAACCGGCACCAGGCTATTTTTGGTTGTGTAGCTTTTAACACATGTACTTACTATCTCATAGCCTAATTCTTCCCTACTATTTTCCCCCCTACAATTTTCCCATTATCCACTTACATTTAAGAGACCACACAGTCTAACAATTGAGAGTTGGGCTCTGGACCTGGATGGCTTATTTCAAACTCTAGTTTAGCCTTTTAAAAATAGACAAACAAATTTTCGATCTCCACAAAGCTTTAAATTACTCATCATCCACTTTCAGGGACCTGAGAAAACATTTTATCTTCCTGTAGGGTAACGTATAATTAACTATTTTAAGGCATTCACTTAAAACTTAAATGCTTAGTCACACTGCTTGTGTTGTCTGCACTACCCTGGTGCCTTTGTGCTACATAACATCCACCCAGAAAGCCAAACAGTACAAACGACAGTGCGGAGAGTCTACGCGTCTGGACTTCAGCTTTTTTCATTTGCACCATTCATAAGAAATTTCTAGCATTGACTACAGTAAAAATAGACGCGATTCTGGGATATCTCTCTGTGTGCTTACTCGATGGATTGTGCCCGGCAAAAGGTGATAGTGGGGATATGTATTTATCCCCATGGAAATCGTCAGCAAGAATTCAGGTACCTAGCGTTCTCTCAAAATGGTACAAAGGGGATTTAGTTAAATAGTCATTCTGATCAAAGCACAAAAGCCAGACCAGAAAGCTACTCCAGGATCTAAGTTGTTCGAATGGGACATAAGCATAGATACGAGTTGTGGAATATGCAGCGATGGTGTGAGAAGCCAGCGGATCCTCCCGGGTATCCTACAGTATAATTGCTTCTGTGGTCTGTGGGAGGCAGGGAATGAGAGAAACGGTGAGGCAAGGGGGAGCACTGAGAGCCCAGCGGGGACGCAGGGTTTAATGCCGCCCTAAGCAGCTACTACCCAATACATATCTATACACAGGGCAGCGTCAAGGCGCAGGGAAGAGACGTTAACAAAATTACACATTTCGTCTGGGTATAACCTACCAAAAGATCCTGCTATTTGAGAAATTCTGTTTACTGTGACACTGAGTGCCTCTTTTTTGGGCAAAATGACATCAGCCTACCATCTATTTTCCTCCCAAAGGTATTTTATACTTGTGAATGGTGAGTAGCTGCTGTTATATAATTATTGTGTGTTCTGGAAAAGCTCTTGAGTCCTGTGGGAAAACGTGTGACCAGGACACATATGACCTGCTGCCAGACAACAGCAGGAGCATCCGGTATTTATGACGCTTCCTTCCCCCCACCTCCCTGCCCCCAGAGGGCTCAACTGCCAGGATCTAATTTGGTATATGCAGATAAGTAAGGAATCAAAACAAAAGTTCATAAAGCCAAAGAATGTTTAATAACCAGGAAAGCCTTTACTTGTAAATTCAAAACAGGTTGTTTAAACCCTGAATTAATAGGCTACCTAGCCCACCAGCACAAAGCTAGACACTTCACCGCCTGTAGCCCTGCTCTTTCCCCTGTGCGTCTGGGAGGGACAGCACTCCCTGGGTTCATGTGATCGGAAATCCTTCTTTCAATCCCCTGCATTATTTCCTTTCCACTAATCTTTATTTTAATCTCAGTTTCACTGTTGGCCCTCTAGCATTTAGTCAATAAGAAGAAAAACTTACATTGTTCCATTTGTAGAAATTTTCTATTTATATACTTAATATACACTTTTTTTTTTTTTTTTTAAAAACTCAGCTCCTTTGAATTCTCTGGAAGTCCTCATTATCAAGCCTTTGTCTGATTCACACTATAGAAATATCTTTTTCCATTCTGAAAGTTGTCTTTTTGCTTTAGTTGTTGAAGCTGAAGATGCTGGCATGGATGATGAGAGAAGGGAACACTTTTACACTGCTGGTGGGGCTGCAAACTCATAGTACCTTTTTGGAAGGAAGTATGGAGAATCCTCAACGAACTCAAGCTAGACCTCCCATTTGATCTTGCTATCCCATTCCTAGGCATCTACCCTGAAGAAAAAAAATCCGTTTCCAATAAGGACATTTGTATTAGACTGTTTATTGCAGCTCAATTTACAATCCTCAAAATGTGGAAACAGCCTAAATGCCCACCAATCCAGGAATGGATTAATAAGCCGTGGTATATCTATACCATGGGATACTATTCAGCCACTAAAAATGATGGAGACTGTACATCTTTTGTTTTAACCTGGATGGAGGTGGAACACATTATTCTTAGTAAAGCATCGTGAGAATGGAGAAACAAAAATCCAATGTACTCAATTCTAATATGAAGGCAGTAGATGAGCTAATACAAGGTAAGGGGTACAGGAATGAGCGAGCGGGGGGCAGGGGAAAGAGGGAGGAAGATGAGGGTGTCCAAGTGTATGGCACACATACCCTTTAGGTACAGGACATAATTGTAAGAGGGGCTTTACCTAACAAATGCAGTCAGAGTAATCTAATTCTTTGTACCCTCAATGAATCCAAAACAATAAAAAAAAAATTAGCTTCTGATTTTAAGGAGAATGCATATGAAGTGATTTTAAAAGTGCAAAGTATCTTATAAATGTAAAGTTTATTACCACTTCCTGCATCAATAAATGTATTTTTAATAAACACAGATGTAAAAATCCCTAATAAAGCATTCATAAGCAAAATCCAATAACATAGGAAAACAATTGTCATGACCCAGTGGGATTTATCCTAGGAATGTGAAGATGACTTAGTATTTGAAAATATACTAATGAGTTTTAGTATACTAATGAATTAAAGGGATAAAGTATACAAATATCTTATGTAGCAGCGAGTTGTCCTCCAGTATTTGTTCTCTCCAGTGTTTTAGCTAGGCATAGGTCAAATTCACCAGTGAAAAGTCTCCTTTGTAGCTAGATGAGGCTATGTGATTAATATTTGGCCATGGATATACAAGTGGGGATGACGTTTGCCACTCCAAGGATGTATGCATAAAAGGGCTGATCTGAGGATGTGCTCCCTAGTTCCCATCTTTCCCTTCCCTCTGACTTCAGGTGGACAGACTTGGTGCAGGCTTCGAGAAGGAATCCATTTGTGGAGGATGGCACCCATGCCAGAGTCTCATTAGAAGTAGTAAAAGGAAATTTCCTCAGTGTGCTAACAAGTGTCATCCATAAATAACAAATTAAATGGAGGATAAAGCATTATAAGTTTTCCAGTTAACATCATGCATAAGACAAAGACGATTCAGCACTTAAAACAGAAGTTATACCTGTTGCAAAGAGACAAACACATTAGAGTGGTGAGTCCTTCTGAGTGCACAAAGTCATTACTTCAAGACTCACAGGACCGTGTGTGAAAGCCAAGACAGTTCTGCTATTAAAACCAGAAGACTAGTCAGTCCCCTTCAGAAGTTAGAGAGGGGAGTCCACGTGGATGACAGCAGTCTGCACCTGCCCCACCATCCCTACCTCCTGATATAAAGAGGAAACAAAAGCAGATGATGAGAACACTTAATATATGATTTCAATGAATTTGTCAATTAGACCTCAATATAGCTGGGAGAAAAGTGAACAAATAAAATGTTTGAACCTTTTAAATTATCCAACAGCAGTAAAATAAGTAAGTAATCTATGGTGCATTCACTGAAAATTGATAATTATGATGACCACAAAAGTAATATGATAAAAATGCTTATGATGTGTTATAAAGTGAAACGTACCTACCATAGGTTTGTCAAGCTATGAGGGCATGTATAAGCTGGATTAAAAAGGAAGATAGAGAAATAGAGAAAAATGTTTAGAAAAAAATTAGAAGACTGTTGAGTAAAATACAAGATTCAAGATCCACATACAAAAATAAAGAGCTTCTCTATGCCAGTAATACCTAATCAGAAAATGTGTTTTCCTAACCGGAAAACCGACTTATACATAATAGCAGCAGACATCATAAAACATCTAAGAATAAACCAAATAAACTTCAGCCCTAAATAAAGAAAACTACACAAAAAACCTCTGAAAGGCATAACAAAATTTTTAGAGGAGCAGATTTAGCCAATTATTTAGTATGACTTTAGTCTCCAAACATAGATGATTTTCAAGTTATCCACTTGTCATTTATTATTATTTTGTTAATACATTATGGTCAAGAAACATAGCCTTACAAGAAAAAAAGAAGGAACAAAGCCTCTTGAAACTGATCCTTAATCACTGTTTTCAGGGTAAAGATTCCCTCTCTATCCAAATACCTGGCCTGTTCTGTGTTGAGTATACACATCTCATTGATGAAACTTATGAATTGTATTCGGATTTTCCCTAGTTCTGTAGATTCTGCCTGATCAGTTGCCTAGCAGGTGGGCTAAATCATCTAACACAATAGTTGACCAGTCTGTTTCTCTCTGCAGCTCTGTCAGTTGCTGCTCCACACATTTGGAGTTGTGTTAACTGCGTGTGTCATCGTGGTGGTGGTATCTGCTCACACTCTCCTTGCTGCTGAGAGGTCTGACATCAGCCTGATTCTTGCTCTTTGGAAATGATCTGTTTTTCCTCTCTGAAGCCTTTTAGGGTTATATGGTAGGATAGTCTTTGATGTTCTTAAATGTCACTCCATGTTTTTGTGAGTACTTATCAGTTATTTTGGTAGTATATTTCTTACACCCCTCCATTTTAAAAAAGTTTATTTTGAAATAACTTTAGACTAATAAGTAGCAAAAACTGACCACAGAAGTCCTATGAACCCATCTCCCAACTTCCTGTGATGATGTCATTTTACATAATTGTAGGCGTTATCAAAACAGGAAATTGTTGTATATATATATATTTTTTTTTTTTGGCAGTTTTTGGTCAGGGCCAGGTTTGAACCCGCCACCTCCGGTATATGGGGCCGGTGCCTTACTCCTTTGAGCCACAGGCGCTGCCCTCAAAACAGGAAATCGATTGGCATGACGTAATTAACTAGATTAGAGAATTTACTTGGATTTTGCCAATTTTTGCATGTACAGATTTTTAAAATGTCCTTGCTTATAATTCAGTGAAACTTGGCTTAGCACTTGTAGCTCAAGGGTTAGGGCACCAGCCACATACACTGGGGTTGGTGGGCTCATACCTGGCCTGGTCCTGCTAAACAACAATGACAACTACAACACAAAAATAGCTGGGTGTTTTGATGGGCACCTGTAGTCCCAGCTACTCGGGAAGCTGAGGCAAGAGAATTGCTTAAGCCCAGGAGTTTGAGGTTGCTGTGAGCTGTGATGTCACAGCACTCTACTTATAGTGACATTTTCCAAAAAGAAACTTTATCACATGTGTAAAGTCAGGTAATCACTGACACAATTCAGATATTGAAATATTCCATCACCCAAAGGAATTCCCTCCATGCCCTTTCCCCATCCTCTGTTGACCACATATATATTCTCCATCTTTATTTTGTTAGTTCTAGCATGTTATATAAATGGAATCACATAGTATGTAACCCTTTAATATTGGATTTTTTCATTCACTGTAATGCCTTTATCCATCCAGGTGTGCATCAGTAATACATGGTATGGAATGTGGTACAACAGAGTTTGTTTAACTACTCACAAACTGATGAACATATGGGTTACTGCCAGTTGGCGCTATTATAAAGGTGCTATGAACATTAGTATACAGTTTGGGGGTACATATGAATTTTCATTTCTCTGGCATAAATACCAAGGAGTACAACGGCTAGGCGGTACAGTAGTTGAATATTTGGTTTTCCAAGAAATTGCCAAGCTATTTTCCCAAGTGCCTGTGCCACTTTACATTACACAAATAATGTATGAATGATCCATTTCCTTAGCATTCTTGCCACCACTTGATATCACCACTATTTTACGTTAGCCATCCTAAAAAATAAGTAAGTGAGGTGAGGGATATGTTAATCAATCTGATTTAAGCACTCCACACTGCATATCAAATCATCACATTGTACCCCATAAATATATGTTAAAGTTTTATTTAAAAAGTAAATTAAAAAATAAATAGGCGTATTGTGCTATTTCATTGTATCTTTTCTTTTTCTTCTTTTTTTTTTTAAGCAGTTTTTGGCCCGGGCCGGGTTTGAACCTGCCACCTCTGGCATATGGGGCTGGCACCCTACTCCTTTGAGCCACAGGTGCCACCCTATATTTCTTTTTACCTGCTCTGGCTGCCTTGTGAATGAACTTATCAAACTTAGCTTCCAGCTCATAAATTTGTCTTTTTCAGTATTCATTTTATATTTTATCTCATTTATTGTATTCTTTATTTAAATCATACTTGGCCCTTGAAAACAAAGTTTGAACCATGTGGATCCACCTACACAAACTTTTTTCAATGAATGCAGTCAGCCCTCCTCATGGGCAGTTCTGAATTGGTAGCCAAATGTGAATGGAAAATTCAGTATTCATGGAAGGTAAAACATGCCTATATGAAGGACTGACTTTTCCTATCTGGACATTCCACAGGGCCACCTGCAATCTTTGTAGGTGCTGGATTCTGGTGTCTGAGGGCAGTCCTGAAACCAATCCTTTGGATACTGAGGGATGACTATGTTGTTATTTTCATACTAAATATTTCCCATGTTTTTGTTTACAACTTCTAACTCCTGCTGCATAGAATCTTCCCTTACTTAATATCTGTGGTCCATCTAAAAGTCATTCTTTCTCAGGTGATATCTATTCATTTTTACTATCTTTAGTAATGGTGAGAATTCTTGGTTGTCTTGATACCTTGACCTGCAAGCTCATATTTCCCTGGTAGAACCAGCTACTCTTCCTGGTCCTGTTTACTGGGGAAAAAAACCAAGGTTGGGGGTAAGGACTCAGCCTTGTTCCTCCAAAAGATTAAGAGGAGACATGAGTAAGTATGGATGACCCCATGTGCCAGACAGCAACCAGTGCCTCCCAAATGGTTTTGCAACTAAACCTCTCTGCGACAGCACTGGATGCCCACCCTCCTCCAGGTGAGCCCATGAACCTTTGACCTACAGCACTGCTGACATTCTGGCCTCCTGGGTCATGAATGATCACTAGGTTCTGAAAACTACAACTGCTGTGTACATCACGCAGTCCAACCTAATTTCCTTTCTCAACCCCTTCCTTTGTGACTCGTGGAAATTAAAGTTTCTGGCCAATAAATTCCCTAAGAGCCTTGGTCTCTTCTTGGAATGATCCCTTCATCTCCTTGATCCTTTACTTCCTTGTTTTGATTTATCTGGCTGTCCTCTGGGGTCACTGCTTCCTCTGCAGAGATGAAGAAGGCAACTTTAAAAAAATTACTTTATTTTAATTAAGCCACATTCCACATGGTCCAGGGCTGGAAGATGGTTTGGTGTGCATGCTCTGGCTTGCTACTTCTAGACCATGCCTCCTAGCCCTGTCACCTCCTCCTGATCCTTTAAGATTCTCTTCACCTGGGTTTATTACCCTGCCTCCGCTCTTTTGGCTACTGTCTGCCACTCTGTTGTTTATCTGCTCTCTCCACACCTTTAGCTCCCAGCTCATAACATTCATTTTCCTCAGGTGGGAATTTCTCCTGCAGGGACCTTTTCCTCCAGGTCTCTCCAGACACATATTCCCCCTGTCCAGTCTGGACCTAGAAAATGTACCACCTCTGGAATCCCACTTTCAAAGATGTCACTTTCCAAAGGCCACTTTCTCTACAACTCCCGCCTCTCTTTGCTCAGGTAACCCCAACACACCACCCCTTCTGCTTTCTAACGTTTAGCGTTCTCCTGGTCTCATATTTGTCCTTACCCAGCCTACATCACATGGTCCTCAGTTACAAACTTGTAAAACTTCCCTTGCTTTATGGAACCCTTCCTACAAAATTTGATTTTCTAAGTCTCCCATTCATTATGAGAGTACTGCTAAGAGAAAAAAATCTCACAAGTCACCTGCATTCACTTGAAATTATGCTCTCTCTCATCAAAAGCACACCTGATCTCACCCTATTGTTTTTCTTGACCTACTCCCGCTCTGTTCAAATGATGACCTCATATCTTTATGTCTCTACGGGAACCTCCCTTCCCTCCCATGTTCTCACTCAGATGAGATGTTACCACAGGAGTCATTGAGAAAAATATCCACCCGAGGGAAATATCTTGTCCAATTGTTAAATGACGTAATTCACAATGAATCACCTAGCACAGGGCCTGCAATATAAAAGCCACTAAATAAGAATAAACTTTTATTAGTAGCATTACTGCTCTCCTAGCACTGTCAAATACACAAGCCAGCCTATAACTGCACACCCTTCTCTTCTTATCACTATAATGCAGCACAAGTGTCCTTTGCTACAATAACTTAATCTATGTGATTCCCCCACTGTCACAGTCCCTATTGCTCAGGTATGGGAAGGACACCCAGAGATTTTATTTGTGTTATGAGGACCGCGAGCACTCTCTTTTGGTCTTACACAGGAGCATCTGTAAGGCTAGGCAATAGGAGTCATTTCTGCACCATGTGGGGAAAAGTTTAAGAACAGATCTGGAACCCAAGGAGGAGGCCATGAATCAGGGCAATGACCTGAAGACATGATTTGAGCTTTGATGAAGCCACATCTGACGTCAGACAACTTTCATACTTTACAGTTATTTTGCTAAAAGCAGTTGGGTTAAGTTGTCTGCATTCTCTGATATATTATTACAAGGTGGTACCAAAAAAATTTTTTCCCCCTAGGAATCCAGGTCTTTTGAATTCCCAACTCGAGTCACTAAATGACACTATACTTCTACATAATTTCTAATATGGTTTATAATTCAATTTTATTTATTTGAATTCCCATTAGAATTTACCTCAGTGTTTTGGGATCTGTATTGTGCTAAATTATGGCTTTCTGTCTTGCAGTTGTGAGACCATGAATCACTGGTCATGCCATACCTTATCTACCCTAGGGAAGAGTTAGTTCCTTCTAGAAACATGTATCTTTCCCCAAACTCACCTATTACTGTACTTGCTGAAGATGGGAAGTATGCTATCTGGAACAGAGCCATAGTCTAAACAATGTGAATAGTTTCCAAAGGATAAAAAATTCAGAGGGGAGCTAATTTAGAAATTTGAAAATGTATCATTCAGAAGCCAAACTGATAACTTGTAGTGTAAACCAACTGACTTGATTTCTTCAGAAGACGTCTAATCCAAATATAAAGATTCATCCGAATTGTTAGGTGGACACTGGTTAGTATGTACTTCCCAACACTCTGCTGCAAGACTGAAGTATGCCAAATGCAGATGCTTGCTGGAGTGCCTTTCAATACACACCAAATGCGCTCTGTGCAGATTCGTCATTATAGTCAACTACAACTATAGCATATAAAGTCATGGTGGTACTGAACCTGAAAGAATACATACAGATAATACATAACTTTTAAGAGAGCAAAAGATCTTTAAAGGAAATGCTAACGATAGCTAATTTTATTTTCCATGGAATGGCTCTCTAACTTAACTCACTGATGTCAATTCCTCAGCCATACCTGAGATGATCAATGACTCAGACTTTTTCAAAAATTCATATATGTTCCTACCCTATAATTCTACAAGTGTGTAGAGTTTTTTATGAACCTGTGATAACTGTAGAGGGAGTGATAAATATAAAATAAAGTGTTGTATTTGTAGCCCCACCTATAGTACTTTCTTGCAACATATCTCTTAGAACATATTTAAATCAGACTCAAAAATAACTTACTTCTAGTTTTTGTGAGAATTTCAAATGATTAAAAAGAATATAATAGAACCCATGCTGAGATAGAAGAAATCATAGACTACTACATTGATTTTTTTTTTTAACAATAATTCAGTTTTCATTAGGGTCAGTTTTTATTAGAGCAAATGTTCGAAGAAAATTTTGATATATGCTAGAGATTTTAAATTCTAATTTTGGTTTAGACAAAAACTAGTATACAACTGCCCCTCCATATATGTGAAAGATTGGTTCTAGGAACCCTGTGTGTACCTAAATCCAAGCATACTTAAGTCCTGCCATTGGCCTTGAGGAACTCACATGTATGAAAAGTTGATCCTCTAAATACACAGATTTCACATTCTGGGAATATTGTCTTTTACTTCTTTTCTTTTTCTTTTAGAAATAGTCTTTCTCTGTCACCAGGCTGGAGCATGATCATAGCTCTTGGTAGCTTCGAATTTCTAAGCTCAAGTGATCCTCCTGCCTCAGGCTCCCTAGAAGCTGGGACTATAAGCATGCACCATCACACCTGGAAAATTTTCAAAGAATTTTTTGTAGAGACAGGTCTTGCTATGTTTGTTGCCCAGGCTGGTTTTGAACTCCTGACCTCAAAGGTTCCTCTAGCCTTAGTCTCCTAAAGTGTTGGGATTACAGGCCTGAGCCTCCATGCCTGGCCAATATTTTACTTTTGATATACCTTTGTTTGAAAAGACAACATATAAATGGATCTGTGTAATTCAAACCTGTGTTATTCAAGGATCAACTACACATATATGTCTCAACAAGCAGGCTAATGCAATCATAGTTTAGGAGATTGAGAGACCAAAATTCCCCAGCACATTTCTTCTAATCAGTAATCTCATAAATGAAATTAAACAGCAGAATCATTTACCACAACTTCTCGTGGGATGATGCTGGAAGATTTACTAAACCTTGAAGTTTCAGGTTCATTACTTCCATGAGTCTATATACTAAATGGTACAGTCCAGGGTTGAGTAAGGATTAAATGAAAGAATACATACAGACACCCTAGACAACCTAAATTACAGTAATAATAAATATTAATAAATGTTAACAGTCACTAACATTATTTATCAAATATTTAAAACATTCTAGACAGTGTAAAACATCCATTAAGACCAGTGTTTTTCAAATTTATTTTTTATCTCATGGCACATTTGAACCTGTAGTTAAATTTCTGCAACACACTTAAGTATTGTTGATCAAAAAAAAAAAAAAAAAGTAAAAAAACACTCACTGTGCTCTAATCTGATGTTTCAAAAATAATTTATCATCTTCAAATTTTTGTGGCATGCCTAAGGTCCCCTCATAGCACAACAGTATGCCATGGCACACTGGTTGCAAATCATTCATTTAGACAAAAAGAGGTAGAATGGGAAGGAGCACGCTAACTTTGATTTCCACTGAAGCCCTCCAAACAAGGACCAGCTTCCTGATGACCTAGAGTACCTAAATATCTTATTTTATTGTTGAGGATTCATTAAGGGTACAAGAAACCAGGTTTCACTGATTGCATTTATTAGGTAAAGTCCCTCTTACAATCATGTTTTGCCCCAAAAGGTGTGGCACACCCCAAAACCCCACACCCCTCCCTCCTTCCCTCTTTCTGCTCTTCCTTTCTCCACCCCTTCCTCCTTCTTTTAGAGCACCTCAATATTATAGGAACTCCTGAACACAGTTGGGGACCATAAAGCCCAACCTAGGCAAGTAGCCATTTCTCCAATATCAAAAGGTTAATGTCCCACTCCTATTGGTCAATGCAAGGACACTCTAAGGCAGATAAAAGGAAAATTAACCTTCAAAGTAAAAAATAAACATCATTAGATTAGCAATTAAGGGCCCAATTACATTACTCTCTTAAGGTAGTGAAAAATAGAGGCTGTATAATTTTTAGTTTGAAACAGTCACATAATAAAATAAAACATGAATTTGTATTTTATCCTGCTTTAAACTACTGAGAAAAATCAGAATTCTTCCCCATTAAACTATTTTTAATAATACACGGTGAGATCCTACAATTAAAAAACAGTCATCACAATATGTTGGATCTAATGAACTTCTAGATATTTATGGCATATTATTCTGAACCACTTCATGAAATGGGGAAATCTACATCAAGCACTTCTCACTATTTTTGCTTGTTTGGCAGAAGTTATCCAGAATTACAAATTTATAGCATAATTACTAACTGTCTCATTACTTGATTAATCCCTGTTTATTTTTAATATTCAACAAGTTGCTGTTGGGTAGTCTTTAAAAGTAGAAGGGAGCACCTCCTTTATTAAAAGTTCAGATTGAAAAATCTCTTACTTAATTTATTTCTAGAAGCTGGGAATTCCCACATAGTTTTCCCTATGGTAGGATGACATGGACCATAAGTTCAACAAATAATATTAAGGTCAGTTAAGGGACTGATTACAAGCTGAGTATCCCTTGTCTGAAATGCTAGAGACCAGAGAGTTTCAGATTTTGGAATATTTGCATATACATAATAAAATAGCTGAGAGATGAGAGCCAAGTGTGAACACAAAATTCATTTATGTTTCATATCCATGTTATGCACATAGCCTAAAGGCAATTTTTAATAATATTTTTAAAAATTTTATGCATGGAATGAAGTTCCTGTACCTACACTGAACCATCAGAAAACAAAGGCGTCAGTATCTTCACCATCCATGTGGATAGCCTGTGGTTGTCTGGCATCATTTCTGACCCTAAATTTATATGCTAACTAACCATAGGCAATATTTTCTTATACTTATTCACACATAAGCACTTAACAGTAAAAAATGTGACATGTCATTAATATGGTGAAAAAGTAACACTTAAGGGTAACTAGGCAGCACAGGAGCATCGCAATACCAGTATCAGCTATGAAACAACAGCAACAACAATGACAGGCTTCAGTTTCCACGGCCAATGCTGTGTTTTGATTAAAATGTCACTGTACGCTGTACTTTATTTTTTCACTTATTTAATTTTTTTTTTTTTTTTTTTTGAGATAAGAGTCTCACTCTGTCACCCTGAGTGCCAGGGCATCATAGCTAAGGTGACCAGATTTTAACATTGGTAAAGCGGGACACCATTGGTGGGGGGCAGGGCCTGACAACAATGCAAACTTTGATAAGCAGTTCTCAGTAATCAGTTCTCAACAATTATTTGTTATTATTAAAGTTTAACATTGTAAAATTAACAAAACTAATATAAAACACTTATCTTGGTGAAATAGCCACATGGCGGCCAAAAACCACATATTCCCTTCCTGTTCTCCCATGCTCCCTAGCTTGTTGTGCATTCTTTCCAAAAACTGGGGCTTTGTAAAAATGCTGCAGGACGCAGGACAAATTGTTAAAAGGTGGGACGTCTGCTCACCTTACTCTAGAGAGGGGGGGGGCTACTTGTTTGTTCCAGTCAGTTTGGCTCCTTCTGAGCTAATTGTCCTTGCCTAGAAGCAAGGGAGGGAGCCAGTCTCCTTCTGATAACTTACCCAGGAGGGGAGTAGGGAGTTTACATAAGCCTTTTCATTTCCAAATGAAGTTACATTAAACTCTTCATTCCCAAATGGAGTTACATTAACCTTTTCAGCAGCCAACCATATATTCCCTTCCCATTATCCCGCTGTTCCCTAGCTTGTCATGCATTCTTTCTAAAAATTGGGACTTTTTAAAAACGCAGTGGGATGCGGGACAAATTGTTAGAAATCAGGACTGTCCCACCAAAAGCGGGACGTCTGGTCACCTTAATCATAGTTCACAGCAACCTCAAACTCTTGGGCTTGAGCAATCCTCTTCTCTCAGCCTCCCAAGTAGCTGGGAGTACAGGCACCCACCACAATGCCTTGCTAGTTTTTCTATGTTTTTAGTAGAGACTCTCACTCTTGCTCAGGCTGGTCTCAAACTCTGGAGGTCAGGTAATCCACCCACTTCAGCTTCCCAAAGTGCTAGGATTATAGGTGTGAGCTACTGCTCCTGACCTTATTTTATTTTATTTATTTTTAGGTGAGAAGATACATTAAGAGAAGAAGAGGGACCAGGAAGTGGGTTCTCTAGGGATGAAGAGGCATTCTATTAAATGGCTTTCTATAATGCTTCCTCCAGAGTCATCTGCCTCATTAACAATGGTTTTTGCCCTCTCTCTTTGATTTTACAAACTGACACGATTTCTTATTCTATTATGAATTTAGGCTGTTCTGGTCCTTCTATTAGCCCATCACACATTTTCACCACGCCACCTACAGACAGTTTTTCTGTAAACATTATGTTTATCATTACTATCATCATGATCACCTTGACTGAGAATCATTTTGGCTATTTTTTTTTATTTATTAAATCAGAGCTGTATCCATTAATGCAATCATGGGGTACAATGTGCTGGTTTTATATACCATTTGAAATATTTTCATCAAACTGGTTAACATAGCCTTCACCGCATTTTCTTACTCTATACTTAGTAAATTTAACACATACCCTTGTAAAATGCACTGCATTCTGGCTGTTTTATCATCAATGAATAAACAACTATAGCCTCACTATTGATGTTAAAAACTTCTCTGATATCCACTTCTTATAACTTACTGATGAATTCTGAATATATATATATATATATATATTTTTTTTTTTTTTAAGGACGTCAGATATCCTTTTTTTCTCACTTGACATACAGAATCCTCCAGTCACCACCTTGTTCATCACCAACATTGAACAGAGTTGCAGGCTAAAGATCGTGCTGGGCATGCACAACTGTCCTTAGTCACTGTGTTCCAAGTCTTGGCAACAGCATATGTAGCATCCTGCATGGTAAATTCCTTTTAAAAACCTTCCACACCACTCCTCTGTTCACTCTGTTAGTGTGCTGTTCCAGAAGGTGATTTTATATATTTATTTTTCACTGATTTAACTCTGGTCACATGGCTCACATGTGGGGAAAATACATGCCGTATACATTATTTTTTGGTGAGAATTTAAGCGGGAGGATGAGCAGAACAGTTTCAAGGAATAAAGAAATCTTTTAATCATCATCTATCCAGTTTTCCCATAGCAAGCATGAGCCACTGGTACAAAATGTTTAAATCAAAAGAAAAAATTCCTAATGATCCCTTGTGATTGTTAGCATAATAATGGGCTAATAAGAAATTCACTCCTTGAAATACTCCTTACAACAGTGAGGACACAAGCTTTTGCCTAAGCATAGGAAGTTTGTATTTATGTATGCCTGTTGTATTAGCACATCCTCCAAGGTTATTCCATCATTGACATCCTTAATTAGAATTGTCTTCTCAGCTGCAGTGTTATTAGGGGCAGTAATGCAAAAGAATGATGTGTTATCAGTCTTATAGGCTTGTTCTGGCATTAGATTTTCATCATCAAGGACCTTGACAAACTTGTCAATGAATTTATCCACAGGTTTGTGGTCAGCAGATGCTTTATTATCACACATCTTTAAAATTTAATTTTGTGTCCTTTCTTAAATTTCTGCAACCAACCTGTTAAACAGTCACAGTTCCCTTTCATCTTTGGTTCATGATAAATATGTCTGCTTTATAATCGGCGTAACATTAGCATGCTGACACAGATTAATCTACTTTCAATACACAATTGAGATCTTCACTTCTAGCTTTAGGTAATGTTTTGCTATTTTTCATTAACTTTTGTTCATCACTTTCAGCACAGAACTTCAACAGCTTATCCTTCTGTTTCTCCAGGTCATATGTGGTCACTCTGACACCTACTCTTAGGTTAAGATATTTCACACTTACATTGCTGTCCACTTTCTCAAGTGGCTTAACTGTTTGAGCTATAAATAAACATAAATGCTTCCTCTTTTTCTTATAACTATTACCTACAGTTTTATCTTCAGGAATGACATTTTCAACAATATTTTTACATTACAAGTAGAGAATAAGCAAAAATAAATAATCAAACAAACAAAAATAGTATAAAACAGGGGGTAGGCACAGTGGCTCCCACCTGTAATCCTACCACTCTGGGAGGCCAAGGCAAGTGAATCGCTTGAGCCAAGGAATTCGAGACCAGTCTGAGTAAGAGTGAGATCCCATCTCTAGTAAAACAGCAAAATTAGTTGGGTGCTGTGGCAGGTGGCTGCAGTCCCAACTACTCAGGAGGCTGAGGCAAGAGGATTGCTTAAGCCCAAGAGTTTGAGGTTGCTGTGAGCTGTGCTGCCACAGCACTGTACTCAGGGTGACAGAGGGAGACTCTGTTACAAAAAAACCCGAAAAGTACAAAATAGCATGCCATACATGTAGATCTTGGCCCTTTGTGAGGCATCATAGGGAACCTGCTATTAAATATCACTCTGTGTTTGGACCAGGAGAGGAATTACCACTACTTGCCAGCAGCCCTCAACTGATGATGGAAAAGGGAGGCATATAAATCCCTGAGCTATCTCCTCCCTGTACTGGGTCAACTTGGTGGTACATTTTTACACCATTCCCGGAAGTTCCCCAGTGGGATAAAGACTCATTATTCATAGTGGCAATCTGCTTCATAGCACACACTTTCCTGGCTCTTTTCTTTCCCTGCTGCACCTCTCCATTCCCAAACAGGTGTTTCCTGGAATCACCTCTCAGATAAATGATTTGGCCCTGAATCCTTGTTTCAGTCTTGCTTCTGGGTAAACTCAAACTATGACTACGCCAAAAACCATTTTTCATCTTCATAGTTCTCAGATGTCCTAAATACCAGCTATAATGGCTCAGACCTCAGCGGCATTACCCTGCTTCCTAAATGTCACTCTTTAATTTTTAATTATTTTACAAATAGGAAGAAAACACTGAATACAAAAACATGAACTTTGTGCCTTCCATTTTTAACTAAAAATGAGAACCATTCAGCAGGAGCAGAAGCTCTACAATTTTCATTTCACAACTTGTCACGCCACACTAGTCCTACTGTTCTAGATCACACAGCTACTGAAAAACAACACACAAACTACCTGTCTGAAGGGAGAGAGCATCCCTTTCTCCTGTCTCTACCCTTAGAATAGAATGATATTTTTTAGATATTGAGCAGACAGTATTCATAGAAATTACTGAACTTGTCAAATATTCTATAAAGCTTGTTACCTAATATGGTAGCCACTAGCCCTATGTTGCTATTGAGTATTTAAAATGTAGCTCATAGGATTGAATCTTTAATTTTAGCTAATTTGAATTTAATTTAAAACACTATTCATTTCAATTATTGGAAAACTTTTAAGTGTGTTTGAAAAAACTTGGGTATAAACTTAACTTTTTTATCTCAATTGGGATAAAAACTTAGCAACCAAGTTGAGATAGGCTACAATATAAAATACGCATTGAAATTTGAAGATTAGTATTAAAAACTAAATAATTATTAGTATTGAAATATATCTTAGATATTTTGTATTAAGTAAATGTTAAAATGATGCTGTTTTGGATATATGAGTGATATAAAATACAGGGTGGCCATAAATTTTGCATGCAATTTAAAATAGTATGCAATTTAAAATTGCACATGAACTTTATAGACACCTTGTATATTAAGGTTAATTTTGCTTGCTTCTCTTTGTGTTTTTTAAAAATGTGGCTACTGGGTATTAAATGTGTAGCTTACAATGTATTTCTATTTGGCAGCATTGTTCAGTAAGGCTATTGACAGATTTCATTTGCTAGCCTGGTAGGTACGATCATTGCTGTTAAAAAAAAAAAAAAAGATTAAGACAGGCTATTATCCCTTCTACATAAGGAGCTGGAATTTTATTTTATTTTATTTATTATTATTATTTTTAGAGACAGAGTCTTACTTTGTCACACTCAGTAGAGTGCTGTGGTATCACAGCTCACAGCAACCTCCAGCTCTTGGACTTAGGTGATTCTCTGGCCTTAGCCTCCCAAGTAGCTAGGATTACATGTGCCCGCCACAACCTAGCTATTTTTTTTTGTTGTTGTTGCAGTTCGGCCAGGGCCGGGTTTGACCCTGCCATCCTCTGTATATGGGGCTGATGCCCTACTCACTGAGCCATAGGCACTGCCCAGGAGCTGGAATTTTAAAAAGAATGCCAGAGGTTCGGTAACAATATTGAAGCCAAACTTAAAAGCAAAATAAAAGATAAAGCCATATAAAACTTTCTTAGGGAATGCAGCTATTCTTTTATATAAATAGGTCACTGATATTAAAGCAAATTGCAGAACATAAGTTAAGAAACAATGTTATCCTTTTTAAAAGCTCACAAAACTTGATCTTCCTATGGAAAAAAGTAAAGGTTCTGCCCCCAGGAGCTTTCTAGAACCTGAAAGGAGTAACAGAATCAGGCAATTAGGTCCTAGAAGGAAGTTTCATGATTTACTCTGATACCATGCCTTCGTTTTACAAAGAAAGAATATGAGTCCTAGTCTGGATAAGTGGCTTGTTTCAGTTTAGAAATCATTTTGTTCTTTCTCAAATAAAAAAAAATTAAATCTAAAATATAATGTATATTTCCATTAGATAAAAAATCCCCCCAAACAAAAAACAAAATAGACAACTTTCCATCATTGCAAAGCTCGTATGTTTAAACCAGTAGTTCTCAGATGCACTGTAGCAGCCCGTATAGCCTATGGCTAGGAGGAGTGAGAGTTATAAGAAATAACCTGTATAGCTTCAATTGCCCAAAGGGTCCTCCTCATAAAATTTTTGCCCAGGCTGATTTCTTCAAGTAAAGCAAGAGACAGCCCTCAGAATGGGAGAAGATATTTGCAGGTTATCTCTCTGACAAAGGTTTGATAACCAAAATCCAGAGAACTCAAACTTATTGATAAGAAAAGAACCAGTGATCCCAATTCACTGTGGGCAAGAGACTTGAACAGAAGCTTCTCTACAGAAGACAGGTGCCCAAATGTGAGTCTATGAGGGCCAACTGCAAGGAGACCCCATGATCCTGCACAAGCCCAGGTCAGCAGGAGATGAACCAGTCACTTATTTCTCAGTAAGAGAGAAAAAAAGAAACTGTTTGTTAAGCGTGGTACTCTGACAGTGGGATTCCATTTCATTTGTTTTTTCATTTCTTTTTGCCTATGAGACCTCTTTCCCTTTTACTTTCACTTTCACTCTTTCTGTTTTTCCTTATGGAAGCCTGCTTATTCCTCTCTTTTGCCCCATTTTATAGTATCTGTTGTGGGAGTTTCGCATCCAGCACATTTCTCACATTATGTCATTTCTCCTCTTTTCTGTTTCCCTGTCTCCCCAGAACCTCATACAGCATAAGGCAGTCTGCTCCAAGCTTCGCCCTTTTGGGGAGGGACTCCAACTGGAGGTCCACACGTGGTCAGGGGCTCAAACCAACCTTCCAGCAGCCAAGAGACTGGGAAAAAAAACTTCTCCCTTCTAAACTGCTGGTTGTCCCATTAGCCAGGAAAGGATTCTCTCAACTAATGGATTCTGACTGGGGTAACTCCCCAATATTCCCCAAGGGAGGCTGTCCAGAAGGAAGGTGTCAGACTGCCCGTTAAGGTGTCAAGCAGTTGCTTTGCTTCTTTTTCACCCTCTCCCCAAATTTGGCATTCATTCTGTTCTAAGAAAACAAAACAAAAGAAGGGAGGCATTACCCCTCCCTACCCCATTTTGTAAACTTTGGATATCTTTACACTTCTGATGCATTTTTCTCTTATCTTCTTCCATGTGTTCTATACCCCGGATTAAATATTTTCTAATTGCTTTCAGTGGTATCCTCACCCCCATTCTGTACTATTTGGGACCTTTTCTACTTTATTCAGGAGCTTCATTTGCAGTGATCTCATCAAGGTTTTCCACCAGCTGAGAGCAGCCTTTATATTTTTTGTTTATTTTTTACCCACAATTGCCACTGTGCTAGTTTAGATATGGGTCAGTCTCCTACTAAAGAACAAAGGGCATACAAATTTACAACTCCAGAGACTCCTCTGTGCCTCTGGATGTAGAGTCCCTAACCAGGACCTAAGAGACCACCTTACTGTCATTTGTCACCTGTGTTCATGGTACCTGAGAAGAGGTAGTTTAAAATTAAGAGACTGGGAGAAAATTGATAGTTGGCTCCATCAATCTTTAGGAGTATCAATGTCCAACATTTAACCTCCTGGAATACGGCTTTGTGGCTAATTCAACCAGTGGCCCATCTGCAGCAGAGGTACCTTCTCCAAATCTCCCTAAATAGTCCCCTAGTAATGCTTTTGTTAACTCCCCTATAAAGGAAGAACTCTCCCAGGTAAGGAGGAAAGCAGTCACCCAACTCACAGCCAAGTGCCCTGGTTTCTTCCCCCGCCCCCCAAGTCTCATGAATTATCTCGTGAGACCATGCTCACTCAAGCCTTGCAGGAAGACTCTGAACCTGAAGATATTTACTGGCTTTTCCTGTTCAAATTTTTGAAAGCAGAAGGGGCCCAAAATATGTTTCCCTCCTCTTTAAACTTATGAGGGACCTCAGAGTAGCAGTTAGAGAAAATGGCATACAGAATACTATACCACGGGTCTCATAGATAATATCTCCAATAGCAATATCATGACCCCTTCTGACGGAAGATTTTTAGTTAAAACTGTTACTGTCCCTGCTCAATATAACATTTGGTTACATGAATTTGAAGAAAATTATCTCCATATTGTTGAAAAGAACAATGGAACTAGAGACAGTGATATCACGTTGGATATGCTTGCTAGCAGAGGCAAAATTTCCAGGATAGAACTACAAGTAAACCTAGCTCAGAGGGTCTTTGCTCCACTGCCTCTTTTAAACTCTGGTATAATGTACTAGTTCCCCTGCAGGCACATGTGCTAACATAGGCCTAAAGAGCCCTATTTGGATTTTACCTTCAGCAAGCTACTGATCACCAGATTGATCACCCTGACGTTGGCAAAGTCCCTCTAATGTGTGAAGTCTCCGTTTTATTCAGTCTATCTCCCTTATTGGCCCCCAGCCTGGGTTGAGGTCCCTTCAAAACCCCAACAGGCATCCAAACATTCCGGTTAATCAGACATTAATAATGATGAAATACAGATTAATAGACAATGAATATTGTAATACCCATGATTATGACTAAAGTAAAATAATCAATGAATGAGTCATCACTACACTCAACAACAATCTCATAAAACTAATGCTGGGTTTAAGAAATCACACACATGAAATTAATTATAAGATGTCAGACATATGAGTACTGTGTGGCTCTTTTCATAAAACTTAAAAGCAAAACAGACAATACTAGTCTAAAATTTTAGAAATTGGGTTAAGGGTTATGTTGCGGAGACTGAAGAAATGTAGGAATTTGAAGTTAGCACAAGGGCAATATATATATATATATGCATAATTTTTTTGGTAATCTCTAAATTTTTGACTTGAATGATCAAGTATCAGAGATATATTCACTTTGGGACCATTCACAGAATAGTCTATTTCTTGATTTACAGGCTTCTCCTTGTCTGTTACATTTCAATTAAGTAGAAAAAATAAAAAGAGAAAGAAAAGACAAAGAAGAAGGGATTCTAAAAGAGGGAAAGAAAATGTGCCAGACCTAATAAATGATGTAAGAATTTAAATTGAAGGCATTCCACAAATTGGCATGCAAAAGAAATCTTAAACCCCCCACAGATAAGTTTACTTTCTGAACTTTCAGTGTGCTAGGAATAAGGAGAAACTTTTAAAAACTTCAAGACTGCAAAGAACTAGCAGGTCAGCACCAAAGAAGCAGGGATAAGACCGGTATTTTTAGCAAAAACTTTGGATTATAGAAGATAAAAATAAAATAACTTCAAATTTAAAGGGAGATTGTATTCATCCTGCTCTTCTACTCTGAGACAGACTCTTTGTATACTATTATATAAATGGAAAATAAGTGCATTTTCATAAATGATAGCATTTTAAAGAATTCTCCTCCATACATATCAGAGGAAGTTGCCCAATACAGAAGAGAGAAAGGAAGCCATAGAATTGCAGAAACTGTGGTCTTGTCTGAAGGAAATGAAATCCTGTGATGATGATTTCAACCAGGCTGTGAAAGTAGTTATATTAGGACTAAACGTCAGTGGCTAGTTAAATGGTTCTCTAAAAGAGATGCTTGGCTAGTAAACAGTGAAGGGATTGAATGGATAAAAAGCTATGTGATAACACTGATGTAGAAATAATTCAGTTGATTTTTCTCACCAGACAATAGAACAGTTAAGAGAAAATTCAGGAAAAATAAACACATAAAACAAAACAACAACAAACTAAACGCAAGTAACAGAAAGTCAAGGTCTACATATAAAGCAAAGTAAAATGTGTTATTATTTGGCACCATTAATGGAGTTTAAGGAGGTGGAATTTTGCTTGTCCTTGATGTTAGGAACATTCCTCTGTGAGTGCGTCACTCTTGTCCTGACATCGGACCTTAGAGGAGCTGGTAAATTAGAGAAAGAAATGTTTCTTAGCTCTGATGTAGCCTTTTATAATAAAAAAAAAAAAAAAACTTAGATACTCAGGTTCATATAAATGAAAATTGGTTTTCAACCTTCGGAAATTATCTGTGGACAAAGGACTAAGTGCATAATCATTTTAACAGGAAAATTACTAACCCTGAAAAGACATGTATATAAGGAGCTGCCTCTGTTGAAAAATAGAATAAGAATTAGGAAAGAGACCTGGTGGGGATGTAGAGATGCTAATATTTATACTTAGGGAATTAGGGGAGAATTTCCAAAGGAGACTGAACAAGAAATAGATGACATGTATCACTTACAGTTACAGAATAATCAATCGAAACATTAAAAATAGATTAAAATTGTTACCCAGTGAGTATGAAAGGAGATAGGAGAAGTGACAGGTTAAATAAATTAGTTGTGTCCTCATCAACCATTGCATGAGAGAAAAAAGATAGAAAATGTTAAGACATTATGCATGAACTCTCTATGCAATTTTTTAAAAAAATTATAGCCATTGCTATCAGATACCCAGAGACTAGTATGGTTAAATATAGCTGCCTCTGGAAACTTGAAGAAGTTTTAGAGGGAATAGGGATTTTCAATGTCAATTCTTGGATATAATTATTTAACATGTTTAACAATAGTAGTTTATAATTTGAATTATCTGCCTGCCCTTTAATATGAACTTTTAATAATAGTTACTCAAGTTCTTTTTCCGTGATTTCTCTTTGAAAAATCTTCACTCTTAGGTTAGTAATGAGGTCATTTCCTTAGCTGACCATATAAGATAGTCTTGAAATTCTCTTCCCAAATTATTTGATCTTTTTTATAATTTAGAAAAATTCTGGCCAACCTTTCCATAGCAGTAGGACTCTTTTGGGTCAACTCGTATCTTACTGTTCACTCCTACCAGAAGGAGTTGGAGGGATGGTACAAATTAAGTGAAGTCAAAACTAAGATCTGTGGGATTGGCAATTCCTGTTTCAACCAATTGATTATGCTTTGAATTTCTGAGTCTGGCTGCTGTGGTGTCCCTTTTTACTACATTTACTCAGTCAGTCCTATCCATTAATTTTAGTTGATGAAGAAAGGGGAACCTAAGGTGGAATATTTAGAACACACTTAGAGTAAACTAATATATATACATTTGCAGTTTTTGGCCTGGCCTGGGTTTGAACCCACCACCTCCGATATATGGGGCCAGTGCCCTACTCCTTTGAGACACAGGCACCGCCCATAGTAAACTTCTATCTATTGTGCTGCTTTCTCCATCCAGTTAGAGACTGCCTTTGTAAAGCATTAGATGACCTCTACTCCTCCCTTACTTTTCACCAGACAAGTCATACAGAAATAATTTCCCAATAAACATCCATTTAATACATTACAATTTAGAAGAAACTAGATATATTTACAGTTATAACACTACAACAAAATATGTAGTCATTTAGCAAATGAAAGCCTGGCATATTCAAAAGTTAAAGACAACATAATTTGCCAAAATGGTTACTTTCCTTTAGGACAGGAGACATTTGACAGGAGACATTTCCTTGGCATATCGCTGCAAAAAGACATTGGCATTTTCTTTACGAAAAATAATTCTTTTTTCTGG
Organism: Galagoides demidoff; assembly: GCA_963574575.1. Lineage (NCBI taxonomy): Eukaryota > Metazoa > Chordata > Mammalia > Primates > Galagidae > Galagoides > Galagoides demidoff. Next base: position 54,922 of record CAUYQV010020433.1, on the reverse strand, counting down.
TAAAACATGGATTTTACTCGAAACTTTCCCATGTCGTTTTTCTTGAACACTGCAGAGGTAGTTGTTGGTAGGGTCAAACACAGTATGATACTGATCAGTCAATGGCATCTTCAACTAATCTCATAAAGTGTGTTTCTGACACATTTCCACTTGTTTCCATTTTATATAACAGCATCGTGTGCATTCAGTGTAAGAACATATTGCTCATTAAATTGCTATCAATCTTTGGTTAGGTACATTTAAAAGATGTTGAGGAAATTGCATCTATAATGATGTAATCTCCCACTTGTTGGTTTTCATTTTCCCTGTGGTACTGCGAGTATTGATATCAGCAAGCTGACTTTAATTGGCATCGTCCAGATAGCATCTCTTAAGATAGGTTCCCTAAAATTGAGAAAATCACATGTACTATGTTGTTCCTTTTATAAACTGATGTAGAACTCACTGAGAGATTCTTAACATTTATTATTAATGTGCATTTTATCAGTATTCCATTAAGGAGTCATAATGTGGCATGTAATAATAAAATGGAGGATGGTTAATTTCATAGAAAAATTTGTGACACACATCTTAAGAAACTATGTTCTCCAATTATTTATTTATTGAGTTCATTTCACTTATAACATAGTAGTTAACAGAAATGCTTTGAGTCAGGGAGCCTAGATTTGAATATTGGTAAATATTGGTAATTTACCACCATTGTGGCACTCAGCTTTTAAAATCTATAATAGCAGAAGATGTTAACAAATGGGAGAATATAACACGCTCATGGCTGGGAATAATCGCCATTGTTAAAATGTCCCTAATACAACCCAAAGCAATCTACAGATTTAATGCAATCTCCATTAAAGTATCAATGTCATACTTTCAAGAACTTGAAAAGATAGTACTTCATTTTATACGGAAACAGAAAAAACTCTGAATAGCCAACACATTGCTTAGAAATAAAAACAAGTCTGGAGGCATCACTTTATCAAACTTCAAGTTACAACACAAATCTATAGGGATCAAAAAAGCATGGTACTGACACAAAAATAGAGACTTAAATCTGTGGACTAGAATAGAGAATCTACAGTCGAATCTAGCCACATATTGCCATCTGTTCTTGGATAAATCAAATAAAAGCATACAATAGGGAAAAGAATCCCTATCAAATAAATGGTGCAGGAAGAACTGGTTAGCCACATGTAGAAGACTGAAACTGGACCCATACCTCTCACCACTTACAAAAATTGACTCTCACTGAATGAAAGATTTAAAAATAAGACAGGAAACACTAAAAACTCTAGAAGAAAGTGTTGGAAAAACTCATGAATATATTGGCCTGGAAAAAGATTTTATGAAGACCCTCATTGGCATTTGGAGCAATGTCAAAAATAAATAAATAGAACATGATCAAGGTAAAAGCTTCTGCACAGCTCAGGGTATAACAACTAAAGCATGCAGACAATCTCAGAATAGAAGATACTTGCATGGTATGAATCTGGAAAAGGATTGATAACTAGAATCCACAGAAAACTCAATTTAAGGAACAAAAAAAAGAGCAAACAACCCCATATATAAGTGGACAAATGATATAAATAGAACCTTCTCTGAAGAAGACAGATGAAAGGCAACAAATATATGAAAAATGCTCTTTGTCCCTAATCATCCGAGGAATGCAAACCAAAACTATCCTGAGATATCGCCTAATCCCAGTGAGAATATCTCACATTACATAGTCCCCAAAATGCAGATGCTGGTGTGGATGTGGAGAGAAGGGAACATTTTTAACACTGATGGTGGGATTGCAAATTAATATACTTGCTATGAAAAGAGGAATGACGAATCCTCAAAGTAATAAAAGTAAATCTCCATTTGATGATGCAATCCCATTACTAGGCATCTACCCAGAAAAAAATAATATCATTTTACTTAAGGACATTTACACTAGAATGTTCATTGCAGCTCAATTTACAATCACTAGGATGTAAAATTAATGCAAGTGTTCATTAACTCATGAATGGATTAATCAACTGTGCTGTATGTATACATACATACTATACTGAATACTATTCAGCTGTAACATCTTTTGTATGTACCTGGATGGAGTTGAAGAACATTCTTCTTAGTAAACTGTATCACAAGAATGGAAAAGTAAGTATCCAATGTGGGCAATACTAATATGAAACCAATAAACAGACAACTATATGCCCACATGAAAGAAAAACCCAATTTTATTAGAAGGTGGAGGGAGGAAGAGGAGGGGGAAGGGAAAAGGGAAAAGGGAGGGAGGGGGATTGGTAAACTCTCACCTAATGGGCACAATGTGAGGGTATACAGCACACTCCCTGGGTGGGGGTTCAACTACATCTCAAACTTTACCTAACAAACACAAGCACTATAACCTAATTATTTGTACCCCCATATTAATCTGAAATTTAAAAAGAAAATATATATATAATGGGAGGATAATAGTTTGCCTACATAGCAAGGTTGTTATAAATACTAAATAAGTACAAAAATATGAAAAAGCATGTAGATTGCTCATAGTATAGACTATGTACGTGTATGCTTTTATTCTTTTTTCAGTCATTCACGTTTAGTTTATTCAACAAATAGTTATCAGGAATATACTATGTGTCAGCAGTTTTGCCAATATTTCTAATCTTTTCAGATATTTAAAGAATTTCAGACACATTTTTTCAGAACATTGTAGATTCCAGAAGTAATGGCTATTTTTAAGTGACTGTTGTGTACTAAAAAACTGTTCAGTGCTTATGATATGCAAAGATATTCAAGATGCATTACCAGTAAAGAGAAAACAGTACTATTTATCATATTAGATGAATAAATAGAAATATCATCCCAAACTCAGAAAAGAGTTTTAGGGAGGAAAAGCAACATAGTGCTTGGGTATTCTGAATAAGGTAATGACTCTGACCATGTATTATTTCTTGTTTCTGTGTCTCATTTCACTCTCGCTTACAACAATTTATCTGTATGTCTTTAGTCAAGATTCCCATGAAGTAAAACTACATGGGAACTTTCTTTTGCTTTGAGATATCATACAGTAGGAAATATTATCAGTAAATAATTAGACACTTGCATTTCCATTCTTGTGATATTTTACTAAGGAGAATGTTCTTCAACTCCATGCAGATTAATACAAAAGATGTAGTCTTTTTATGGCTGAATGATTTCCGCCATGCAACATTAAAGAACTGTTTAATGTTTAGTATTGCAAAGAACAGATTTGTTCCCAAGTAATAGTCCTGTAGGAACTACTAACGCGAAGCTAGAGACCCTCAAGGAATCAATAATGACCATCCTGTTCACCTATCTGTTACATTGCTCATGAACTATTCCCCCTCAGCTATCCTTTATTGAAATGTCCTTGTGTATTATCAATATATACAAATTAAGGGTAATTTACCATTTTTTTCTCACTTCACCACTTACATATCACAAACTCAGTCTCCACAGGCTGTGTCTCAGCTTGTTGATCCTCTTATAAGCCGCAGATTTAAATATTTGGAGTCTCGCATCCATGACGGTCTGAAAATAAACGTGTTGGTGATGCCATAAGGGTTAATATCAGAAGAGCTTCAAGAAAACACTGCCCTTTGTTCAAGAGACAGCATAAAAACTACAATAGAATTCCAAAATTGACCACCTCCCTATGTTAACCATTTCCCTAAGTTGACCTAATTTTCATACATTGGGCATGCATGGCAGGTATGTATCAGTACAGTAGGATTAGTTCAGTTAGGTCCTTATGTTGAACACCTCTGTATGGTGACAAGTTTGTTACAGTTCCTTGGGTGGTCAACTTATAGAGGTCCTACTATCTCGACCTAAAACCTTAGACTGAAAGAAAGCTGATGCTCAAGAGAATTTGAAAAAATAGAGGCAGCCATTTTAGCACAGGCAAACTGTTGAACCTGAATTCCACTGTCCCCATCCAGTGTATATTTGCTCTGGCTACGATGAAGACCACCATATTTCAGCCAGTTCACTTTTCAAGAACGAATAATGTCAAGCTAGCCCTGCATTCTATTCAAATACTTGGCCATATTGTTTTAAACAGCCCTCGAATTTTTTGCTCATGCTGTTCATCTGTTGTAGAATACCAAGCTCATTATTGTCATCTCATTCAAATTCTCTCATTCTTCAAGAAGCGGTTCCATTACCTTAACTCTCTCAAAGGCCTTCTTTAACATCTTCACCTGAAATAATTCCTACCTTCACTAACTAGGATCTTTTAGAGTATCAAGAAATGGCCTTGGACATTTTATTTGCTCTATTGTTGAATAAGTTATATCTCTTCTGAGGCTTCATTCCTAATGGGACAATGGGATCTGTTTGGGGAGACTCTGAACTGTGTTGCAAAAAACACTGGAAACGCTTTGGAAACAGAGATACACTGTGCATGCACAGAGCGACCTTTATCAAGTGATTAAATAAATCTCTTTAAGTTCCAATGCTGTTATTTCCAAGTATGAGTAGGACATCTATTTTTAAATTTAAAAGACTTGGTGTAGCCCAGATGGTAAGGGCTCAACATTTATCAATCTCTTCATTTTCTTGATATCAGAGGCCGTGTTTTGTATTCCTTTTACTTTCCATGGCACTTAGATTAGTATCTTGCCATTTACTTTGGAACGCAAATGTGTGGCATTGATTTTGTTTAATAAAGAAAAGGGAACTGTGACTTGCTAAAGCATGGCAAAGGAACTATGTGGGTATTTTGATATATAGCATGACACACTGTCCCACTGCTATTGATCGCAAGGAAGCAGCATTGGCAGCTGGGTTGTGATGGGGCCCATCAATCAGAAATGGGCTGAAGTGGGTAGATCAAAAACATTAGGCAGCCAATGAGGAAAGAGGCAGAACATTAAACAAATTTAGGCTTTGCCAGCAGTATTCTGAATCTCCAACAGGAGGACAAATTACAAGTTACATATCCTTACAAGCGAAAGGACTTTATGTCATGGAGTTGTCTTTAAGCCTCGTTTATTCATACAAATCACACAATCAATGATAACGCTTTGTAAGAAGAGAAATGCAGATCTTCAAAAGCTAAAATACATTCAAATGCAAACGAAAGTGCAGTTTTGCCTCATGCAAAACAGCTCTCTTGATGCCTATCACGCTTCTTTTTGCTCCCATTTTCAATTATATTTTCTTGCACTTGAGAAACTCGACTGGAAGCAAGAGGATATTTTGGATGCTAGAGGTTTTGAGAACTGATATAATTAGGATGTGGAGTGAAATTATTTTGATTTGGGGTTCAGTTGTTCCAAGCAAGAGGGGTTGTCCTGGGTGGGAACACAAGAGCTTTTCTGCTCCACTTCACCCACCTTGCCTGAGAAAATCAATTGTTTGACAATTAAACGTGGAACCCACTGCTGATCCACAGCAGGTATTGACAGGTTGTGATTAGACCTCCAGCTGCAGCTGTGTGCTCCTGCCTGACTGCTGGTACTGATTGCTGTGGGATTCTAGTTCTGATTACTATGGAATTTGATGTAGGTACTTGGAATATAGAAAATTATAAGCTACGCTGTAAAACAAACATGAGCTATTCTTTTGTATTTTTAAGGTGATTAAAAAGCCCATCACCTGTGGTGATAATACACCTGTAATTGCTTCATATTAGTCCCACAATCCCATCCCCCACCGCCCGGTAAAGCACTTAGAATGTGTACTTTAGCTAAGATTCTATTTTTCTAAGTAAAACTAAATAATTCTATGCATCATATATTTCTCTGAAGTATATGTTTGCCCTTAAGATCAATGGGAGTAAACATTCTGATGGGGCTGCAAAAAGGTTAATTTGATCTTGGGCTGATGAATGCTGTGGCACAATTGATGGTGGGTGAACCCGACGACCTCTGAGATCCTATGATTTCATGGCTGGAGAAGGGTGAAACTGACATCATTGTTATTAATAGGGAGAGATTGGCCCCAAACCCCAATCTTCTCTAAGCTGTACATAACTAAAGAATTTCTTTGTTCAGCAAAATGGCTTTGTGCATTCAGGGGTGGTTAAAATACAGTGAGATTCTGGAAACCTTGGTTGTTCTATTCCTTGCTGGTTCTCTAACTAGCAATGTGACCTCAGCCAGCTCAATTAACCTCTCTCTCTTCCTTTCCTTGCATACAAAATAGAAAGAACAATACCTGCCTTTTCTAACTTTCAGGATTGTTTTCCAATTCCACTGAGATAAAACATGTGGAAGTGTTTCGGAACGCATTGTACTGCATACAAATGGAAGTTAATAATCATTGCCAACTCTGTTTATGACTCTTTTTCTTTCAAAGGCTGTCCTTGCTCAAAATGAGTCATTCCTCCTACTGCAATTACTTCAAACTGATTATGTGTTCATTTTTCCTCCCATGGCATTCTACAGCCACACCACATCCACTATAGGATTCTTACTTGCGTCCTTACAATTTTTCTTTTGTGCATGGCTTTCTGTCTTCCCAAGGAAGCTGCCTGTCATTCCAGAGCATTTTTTGGACATACACATTGCCCATTAAATACGTTTCCTCAGCTCAGTGGGATCAACTTTTAGTAAATTATGTGAGTACATTTGACAATGTGCCATGTTCCCAGACCTTGTTCTTAGCCATATGGTGTTGTAAATTCAGTGAGTTATATGTGGCGCATAGGTGATATTAATAAAACTACCTAAGAAATTTGATATGGTGGTTGTAGAAATTCTGTGTCTAAGAAACCTTCACTGTAACTTACAAGTCAATCTTTTATGTTAAGAAGCTTCATATCCTGTAAAACCATCTACCTATGATTACTTTCCCCTGTTTGGTACCCAGAAAACAGGCCAAGAAACATATTGCATTGCTCCTGTTTTTTTCCCCATATTTGTAGGACTTTAACCCTGTCTAGTTCTATAGCTCTGATTCTTACCCTTAAAGCACTCACGTTTCTTATGGAACAGCAATGTTGTCAGAACTTATCCATATACCTAGGACACTAAGCATTTATAACCTTTACTGGATTATTGTAATATTGCTAATGAGATTTAAGTCTAGCAGGCCATTTATGCAAATAAAAAATTTTGAGGTGCCATACCCCTTGGGTGTAGGACACAAATATAAGAAGGACTTTATCTAACAAATGCAATCAGTGTAACCTAATTCTTTGTACCCTCAATGAATCCCAACCAATTAAAAAAAAAAAGATTTTGGGGAAAAGTCTTCTCCCCTTTTACAGTCCACAGATCCTGTGGGAATTCCATCTACCCAGAAAGGTCTTGCTCCACAAAAATCACAATATCTGGCCCTAACCTTAGTAGCAGTTCATGACTGACGGGAAGCAGGACCTCAGTGGGTCTACCGGATAACCGGTCCCCAGAAGGGAATTAGGTGAGGGAAGGCCATGAACACACCACCGCTGCTGTTCTATTGTTTATGCACTACATTTTTCCTTACCCAGGCTATAAACATCACTTCAGATTAAAAGAAGCTCTCTACACAGGTGGTCTGAGAAATCATTAGTAATAGGAGCAGTGATTGTGCTGAGTACATTGTGGTGCCTGGGCAGCTGTCTGCATGCTGGGCTGTTTGTGTCTGGGAGGAGGGTGTAGGTGTTTTTTAGAGCAATGGGCCCAGGTTCCCTGGTAAGGAGTTTTCAAATTTCCATCCTCACCCACTATGCCCTGGAGAATTTAGGAACAAGGAACTTATTTTGTGATGAGATTATCATGTCCCAAATGGTTGACTATATGGGATTTCTATGAGCTCAGGATTCATAGTCTATTAACCCATATAAGCTAGGGGTGTTTGGCAGGAGGAAAAGAGATGGTTTCACACACACACACAAAATATATTTCAGAAAATCTGCAGACCTATTTGAAGATGGAAGATGTTAGAGTGGTGGGGTGGCACAAGGTAGTTGCTGAAATTAGTACAGAGAGCAAGACCAAGTAAAGTTTTAGCAGGAAAGGAAAGGTTTTTGTAATGGCCAGGGTAGCAGGGTAGGCCTTGTCTTAAAAACTGCAGACGCTATGGGAAAGTGCATCCTTTGGGTTTTATATACAACTTTGGGCAGTATCAGCTATGTCTTGCAAGTCTCCCAGAGTCTTAATAACTCTGTTTTCAAAATAGCCCACCTTCAAGGTCTTGAAAACAACCCCCCCACAAGATCTTAATCCCACCTGTAGGGTTCTAATCAGTCTCCTTCCTGTTACAGCCCAGGCCAGCCTGACCCAAAGCAGCTCAAAATAGCCTAACTGCATCCGTCAAATGCCCTGCTCTTATCTAGCTGGCTACCTAGCAAAGATAGAAAGGCAATTTCTCCAATGTACCTTATGAGTGATGCAAGGTCTGACTGAAAAATAATCTTTGGACTATAAAATAACTGAGCTTTTCCAAAACCCAGTGAGCCCGATTTTCTTTGATGACTACTTCTTCATAAAAAATACCCTTTCTGGGTTTGGCTTCACATAAGCCACACTTGGATGACATTATAACCAACTACAAGGACAGGATCTCCAAGCATTACATAATATTATGTCTATAAATTCAAAGGCCAGGTTCCAAGGTTATATTCTTGGAGACCAGATATGAGTGACATTAGCAGAAATGGAAATTTTTTGGAAGCCAAAACTCTGGGTTACAGGGACATACAAAGAGTTTTGATATTTCTTTCTTTCTTTCTTTTTTTTTTTTTTTGAGACAGAGACCCTGGGGCCTCACAACTCACAGCAATCTACAACTCCTGGGCTTAAACAATTCTCTTGCCTCCCAAGTAACTGGGACTATAGGTGCCCACCACAATGCCTGGCTATTTTCTTTCTTTTCTTTTCTTTTTTTTTGGTTGTAGTTGTCATTGTTGTTTGGTAGGCCCAGGCTGGATTCAAACTCGCCAGCTCTGGTGTATGTGGCTGGTGTCTTAGCTGCTTGGCTACAGGCAGTGAGCCGATTTTTGATATTTCATTGATATCTACCATACAGTCAGATGTCATTTGGTCATTTGTTCAGTCCTTATTAATATCCTAACTTTGAAAAGCAGAGAGTTAGAATCTTAGATATATTCAAGGGGCTATCAGGGCAAAAAGGCCTCTTTTGCAGTATCAGCTGGGAGATAACAGCCTCTGCTCATTTCATAACTCATGGGGAAATCACAAAACTTGTTTTTGTAATCTCTAGCCTGTGGGCAGTCTGCATTATATTGCCACCCCCGCCCCTTCTGCTGATTCCACTCTGCATTACTTTCCTTTGGACTTATCCATCTCCACTAATAAGAAGGAATTAGGGCAAACACATACTTCCTCTATCGGCCTCCTCTTTTTGTACCTACTGTCAAAGATTAATTCATTAGGTTGAGATGCAGATTTTTAAATTTTCAAGAAATTTCATCAAGATGGAAAATATATGTTCATTTGGCAAACCATGGTGCCCAGATAGTTGGTCACATGCTGTTGTAAATGTTTCTGTGAAGTATTTTTATATTAGATTAACACTGAAATTGGTAGCTCTTGAGTGATGCAGATTCCCCTTCATCATGTGTTCAGGCTCATCAGTTCCACTGAAGGCCTTAATAGAAAAAGACTGAACTCCTAGGAAGAAGGGGGACTCTACCAGAAGATGGCCTTTCTACTTGAGCTGCAACACCTTCATTTCTCCCCTGGTCTCCAGCCTGCCACCTGCCCTGCAGAATTTGGACTTGTCACTTTCTATAACAACGTGAGCCAACTCTTTATAATCTCTAGATAGACAGACAACCCTGAATATAGGTGAACGCTTCCTATTTGTTCTGTTTCTCTGGATAACTCTGACTAATGCCATCAGGTAATTTCAGAATTATCTGCATATAAGGAAGGAAGTTTGTAATTTTAGCAAATCTAGGTTTTCTTTTCTCCTATACAGGGGGAGTAAAAATTTGACCTTTAAGGAGTGTGTCCTCCTGGAAGCTTCCCCACTATTGACTCGGCTCTACCACCACCAGTTGACCTTTTTTTCAACATACAAGACCTTAAATATTGTAGTTGTTATTATTATTATTATCATCCTCATTTTGGCTATCAAAGCCCAACCATATTTGGTAAAAATGTGATGGCTTCCACAGAAGAGGATTTTATTTCATGGGTCTTCCTTAGGGTTATGATTTCAAAGGTCATCTTCTCAACTTTTTTTCACAAGGCCCCAGAAGGATATTGGACTCCAAGCCATGAGAGGAAGTTTGAAAGTGGGTCATTGAATCCTAATTCATTCTTCTCAGTGGTGAGAATTGTGCACATGCCAGTCCTTTTACTAAATGACCTTTTCTGAAAACACATCTATTGAAATGTAATTTCTTTTTCCCTTGGTCAAAAAGAACATAGCCTGATTCTGTGTTGAGAAAAAGATATTTATGGAATTCGGCTCTGGCTTGCTCTCGACAGTGAATGGATCCCCAGTGCTCAGTGTAGGACACACAGACACATGCACAGAACTAGCACACATACAGCACAGTAGTTTTCAATGACCATCTTTTTGTTACCACAGGGATAAAGCAGGCTTTTCTTTTATTTTAATTTGATGTCCTGATCAAAAGCACAGTAATTCTTCCACCATAAACCCTTTCCTCCATCTTGCCTTCCTTTTAACTGGTCTATTACGAGAGTTGTACTAATAAGCATGTCTTTTCTGAGGTGACCATCTAAGTGGAAAATGCTCTCTTTCTCTCACAAGAATTTTTTTTTTTCTTTCTTCTATACCCACTTCAGGTGATCTGGGTGGCAGGAAAGGACATCAATAGATCTCCACTGGATACCATTGTTGATATCTCAGTGACGGCACAGAGCTGTGTTATGTGACTAGTCCAGACACTGTGAAATCTGTCTGTTGGAGCTTGTTTTCACCAGGCAATGGCCTCAGGTTGTTGGCCTCTGCCTCTGTCTGCCACCATTGGCTAGCCATCGCTACCATAATGTCAAATGTGTTCCTTAGATTCCGTAGGACCAGAAATAATCATTGCTCACACATTCCCCTTTCCCAGCTTGGTTCTTCTCCTTCTCTAGTCCATTTCCCATTAGATATAATCATACTATACTTTACAATCTCGATTTAGAAACCCAGTTGGTACATCCATTCCCTCTTCGACGTTCACCTGTATCTAATCATACTACCATTTCAATTGATCTCTCTTTCTTACTAGAGCTTAATTGTGTCCTCTTTTTAAATTACATCTCTACTGCATTCATTTTTTTAATTATTATTAATTTTTAAAAGTGTAGGTTCACAACAGGATTGCATGGAAGGCACAGAGAGTTCAGAGTCCTGCCAGAAAGGAGTGCTGGTTCCAATTCTCCCATATACTCTCTAACACTTGATTTTACAAATGTTGTTTTTAACAGCACGTTTAAACATATTTTTTGAATGCTCTATAGCATGTGACCGCAAGTGTGTCAACATAACTCCTTCAATCTCTCTTTTTCTATTCCACTGCACCATTTCTCAGCTCTTCAGTCCTTTAATATCTAGTATAATCATTTATATTTGCTTAAATTTCCAAACAAAAATGCATGACAATTTTCCTTAAGACAGGAACCACATGTTGTATAATGTATTTTTGTCAGTACTTAATGATGCATTTGTGGGTTTTCTCCATTTGTTTCATGATTGTTTTCTTTTCCTATAATTTTTCATCACCTTTGAAATAACAATCAAAAGGAACTTATTGTTATCTTAATAGTACAGCAATGAGGCAAATTTTATCTTTTTTCATGTTGGTACCAGAGAAGGTTACCCTTAAAACTCATTGTCTTTCCATCACACTTACCTCTTTTTATCCATTTGGATAATTTAAAAAAACAAACTCACAAGCACCCATGTACACGCACACAGATTGAGAGTATGCTTTCGTCCTTGGAGACTATAATTATTTAATGTTATGCTCATAGATTTTTGGACACATTTTTTTCTCTTTTTTATTTATTTTTGTTTTCCATATTTGTCTCAAACTCCCTACTCTCTTCTTTGTCCTTCTCAGTTGGGCTGACCAAGGTTAAAAATATTGAAAATGCATATGCAGTTTTTTCCCCTGATTTGGTCATTCTTAAAATAGTGGGTTTGTGTGTAATAACTTCAATTCTTCTATTCCAAGGTAACCATAGAAACAAGATATGTAGTGTACAATGAAATTTAGAATTTAGATGATTTGAAAAAAGAACAAATATATTCCTTGCATTGAAGATAACACTTTTGCTTTATACTTCGCTCCATGGGGTAAGGAAGTAGATTTTGTGTGCATCATATAAAAGAAGATATACTTTTAATCTGGGCACAGTGGAGTATACCTATAGTCCCCGCTACTTAGGATGCTGAGGTGGGAGGATTGTTTGAGACCAGTAATTCAAGAGTAGCCTGGGCAATATGAAAAGACCTCATCTCAATTTTTTGTTTTTAAATACATACTTTGTTCAACTATGTAAAAGCCCAATATGTATAGGAAACTTGATAGAATAGTTTGTTGATACAAATTGTTATAAAATTATTAGTCACTTAAGTTGGTAGTTATATGATGGGATATTTTAGGAAAATAAAAAATAAATAAAAGCAAATGCTAAAAATCACTGCAATTTGAGATAAATTAATTTGTATGTGTAGCTGATTGATCTAAAATAATAAAGAATGATCATAAGGTGCAGTCTCATATGTGTGTGTATTCAGGCTGCCCTGCCCTTGATTTAATCAAACATTTGCTGTCCTCACTGTACTTGATTTATCCAGAATTAACACAAGGAGGTTATATGTTATAACCTATAGGTTATAAACTATAAATTTACATTATAAATTTACAGTAACAGTTAACTCTGTATTACGTATTTTTTATTCCTGAAGTTCTTAAATTTTTTCAAATGGAACCGAACTAAAATCAGTTTCTTTCTTTCTGTGTTACATGATTCATGCTAAATTCCTTTCCTTTTCTAGGCTTTCTCATACCCATTTCTGACTCAAAACTTTTGCTCTTCCCTACACAGAGCTTATCCTCTAATTCTGTGTAATAGCTGTCTCTTCTCATCTTGCTTCAGCCCCTGATTGAAATGAAGCCTACCACCCAAGAGTTCTCTCACAGCCATCACTACAGACACTCATGACCTTCAGCTACCTAATCATTTAATTTTTTTATTACATCAACTTGTTTTTGTTTCTTCATAGCATTGGTCTCTCTCTGATAGTATCATTTTTATTTTTGTGCTTACTCTCTATCTGCCTATAAAATTTAAGCTCCACTAGCACAGTGGTTTTCTCTCAGGTTGATTGATACATCGCAGTGTCTCCTGACAGCCTATCACGTTCATGGGATGGTGCCACCATATGCAGGTAGAAAGATGAAAAATAATAGGAGTTGTCATATGTAGAAGCTCACAGTCTGATAATAAAGGCAGTCAAATAAATCAATGACAATGGCATACAATTTATCTGAGCCCTATAACAGTGGTGAATATGAAGGGGAGGTATCTAAATAGAATCTAGGCTGCCAAGGGAGGGGTTTTGAAGCCAAAGTTGCTCCACATCATCTTGGTGAAAAAGTAAAACCACAAATGTGAAATCTTCAAAGATAGGAGCTACAGATAAAAACAATCATAGGAAGTATATTCATCCTCATATAAGTATTAGTGGGACAGCATTCATTTCTGAACTTGAATAATTTCCTAGAGGCATGGGTAGAAAATACCACACAGTAAGGAATGTTAAATATCTAAAGACATATAACCATTATAATTTAATAGATTTATATATAAATATACAAATATGATTATCTGAAATTTTATCTACTGATATACTTATGTAAAAATGTCTAGATAAGCCACACTTAAAATTTAGTCTTTTTTTTGTATATTTACATATGTTTAAAGCTTGTAGGTTTATAAAATTAACTCCTCCATTTTCTTAGTAAATACATAAAAATTATGGCTCCTTTGATTAAGAAAGTAATATTCTGGAGAAACATGAAGTAGATTATTTAAAAATCAATACTACATTTATTAAGGTAGCATTTTATGATGAGATTATAGTGATATAATTTGCTGTCTCTATCTTCAAAGTTAAATTTGTAGGTTGTGCCAGATGATTTCCTGTTGAATGAAATCACTGCAAAAACATTTAGAAATTTCTTAAATCAGAAAACTAAATGTAGTTTAACTAGGAAAAATTCAGAATACTGGTAAATTTTTGCTAATTGCAAGGTTTGTATTTACATATTTGTGGTCAAGAGATTAAAGAAGTTTGTGTGCCGGTGTTACAAATCCATGCCACTGTCCTTCAAGGTAATGGATGTAAAAGCTATGTCTTCTCAAGCAGAAGTGCCCACATGTGCTGCGAGAACACAGCCAAATGCAAGGCACTAATTTTCTCTCTGTCTAGCAGTGTGCAAGTGTAATATGTGGCTTATCTATTTTATGGGCATGCCTTGTTCAGCAACATTGTGAACAATATAGCATATTTATAAATACAAAGAAAAATGGGGAAGATCCTAAGGAAACTAAAGAGGAGTAGAAGAAGAAGGAGGGGAACAAATGCTATCATCAACCACAGGTAGCTGCTATTAGCATTTGAGTATCCTGGCATGCACCTGAAGAAATATGGAAGAGCAATGCATACATACACACAGAAGTCTGAATATGCACATTTCAAATACACTTGAGCCATATATATATATAGACGTGAATTATCTTTCCTTTTATTTGATCCTCAGAATAATAAAGACTGTAATCGACAAACACATAGCTAGCATCATACATTTCTTCTAAAATCCTCTACTAGGTATATATCCAAAAGACCTAAAATCACTTTACAACATAGATATTTGCATCAGATTGTTTATTGCAGCTCAATTTATAATTGCCAAGTCATGGAAGAAGCCCAAGTGCCTACCACCCCATGAGTGGATTAATAAATTGTGGTATATGTATTCCATGGAATATTATGCAGCCTTAAAAAAGATGAAGACATCAGGTGGCACCTGTGGTTCAAGGAGTAGGGCGCTGGCCCCATATACTGGGGGTGGTGGGTTCAAGCTTGGCCCCAGCCAAAAACTGCAAAAAAGAAAAAACACTAGGTCTTTCGGTGGTGCCTGTGGCTCAAAGGAGTAGGGCACTGGCCCCATATACCACAGGTGGTGGGTTCAAACTTGGTCCTGGCCAAAAACTGCAAAAAAAAAAAAAGATGGAGACTTTACCTCTTTTCTGTTTAAATGGATGGAACTGGAACATATTCTTCTTAGTAAAGTATCTCAAAAATGGAAGAAAGACTATCCAATCTACTCCGTAGTATTATGAACCAGTTTATAATCACCCATACTTCATATGAAAGATAAAACACAACTATAGCATAGAATGAAGGAGGGAAGAGGAGGGGTAAGGGAGGGGAGGGAGCAGGTTAGATGGAGGGAGAGTAAACTGTGGGACCGCACCTATGGTGCATATTGCAAGGGCACATGTTAAATTTATAAAGTATAAAGTATAACTGTCTTAACACAATAATTAAGTAAGTGAGGTAAAGGCTATTTTAACCAGTTTGATGTAAGCATTCCAAATTGTATATAAAATCAGCACATTATACCCCTCCCAAAAAAATCAAAATTGTTTTGGCTAATCTAAACTTTAAAAAAATAAAAATTATAGGACGTTATTTATTATAGCCGAATTCATAATTGCTAACTCATGGAAGAAGCCCAAATGCCCGTCCACCCATGAATGGATTAATAAACTGTGGTATATATACACCATGGAATATTATGCAGCCTTAAACAAGATGGAGACTTTACCTCTTTTATGTTTACATGGATGGAGCTGGAACATATTCTTCTTAGCGAAGTATCTCAAGAATGCAAGAAAAAGTATCCAATGTACTCAGCCCTACTATTATCAATTTACAAATCAATTTACAAACACCCACACTTCCATATGAAAGCTATAACTCAACTACATCCCAAGACAAAGGGGAAAGAGGAGGGGGAGGGGAATGGAAGGGGAAGATGGGTAGAGGGAGGGTAATTGGTGGGACCATACCTATGGTACATTTTATAAGGGTACATGTTAAATCTACTAAGTGTAGAATCTAAATGTCTTCTTAGCACAATAATTAAGAACATGAGGTGAAGGCTTTGTTAACAAGTTTGATTAAAGTATTTCAAATTGTATATAAACCATCACATTGTACCCCATAATTGCATTCATGTACACAGCTGTGATTTAGTAAAAAATTAAAAAAAGAAAAAAGAAAAACAATTCTCTTATCACAAGGACATTTGCACTTGAATGTTTATGGCAGCTTAATCCACAATCACAAAGATGTGGAAACAGCCCAAGTGCCCATCAACCCATGGATGGATTAATAAACTGTGATATATAAAAAATAAGTAAATAAATAAAAATTATGTGTTAACATAAAAAAAATTAAGAAATCAGGAAAAAAACAAAGATTCTCATTCTTACCATTTCTATTCAACATAGTACTGGAAGTCCTAGGCAAGAAAGTTAGGAAAAAACTGATAAAAGGCATTCAAATTGAAAGGAAGAAATAACACTGTCTCTATTTACAGATGACATGGTATCATACATAGAAAACCCTAAAGACTTCACCTTAAAACTGTTAGAACTAATGTAGTAAAGTTGCAGGGCTCAAAATCACCATACCAAAAAAAATATCATTTGTGTATTTATACAAAAACAATCAACTATTGAAAAAGAAAATAAAGGAAAAACCTAAGGAGTTGAAGTGAATGTACAATGAAAAGTACAAAACATTGATAAAAAGAAATTACAGACTAATCAATGGAAAGACAATCCATGTTAATGAATTGGGAGACACAGTATTGTTAAAATGTCAAAAAGAAAAAAAAGAAAAAAAATCCCATCTAGGTCAGGCCCTGTGGCTCACACCTGTAATGCTTTCACTCTGCAAGACCAAGGCTGATGGACTGCTTGAGCTCAGGTATTGGAGACCAGACTGAACAAGAGTGAGACCCCTTCTCTACTGAAAATAGAAAAACTGTCCAGGATGGTGGCCATGCCTATAGTCCCAGCCACTCAGAAGGCTGAAGCAAGACAATCACTTGAGCTCAAGAATTTGAGGTTGCTGTGAGCTAAGATGATGTCATGGCACTCTATCCAGGGTGACAGAGTGAGACTCTGTTTCAAAAAAAAAAAAAAATCCTTACTAAGTAATCTACAGATTCAATGCTATTTCCATCAAAATCCCAATGTTATTTTATACAGATATAGGAAAAAAATTCCTAGCAAATATGATAAGAAGAAAGAAGAACAAAGCTAGAGTTTTCTCACTTCCTAATTTCAAACTATGTTACAGAACTTCAGCAGTTAAAACAGTTTGGTACTGGCATAGATACAAACCACACAGACTAGTGATTTTAAATGGTGTGCATGTGACAGCCATGTGCCAGGAAAGGATCTTAGGTATGCCATGGAAATTTTGAAGACCATTTGCTAATTCTTTCTGAAAGAAGTTCAAAGCACGGTAGTTATATTCTTTTTTTTTTTTTTTAACTCTTTTAAATCAACGTAATTTAAATGTACTAGGGAAGTTTGACTGTAGGTTCAAGTGTGCTGTGAGATTAAAAAGAGTTGAAACACATTGACATAGAAGAATGGAACACAACAGCTCAAAAAAAAAATAACACACCTATATAGAAAACTGGTTATTGATAAGTGAGTCAAAAAATACACAATGGGAAAAGGGCAGTCTCTTCATCCAATGGTTTTGGGAAAACTGGTTATGTCCCTACAAAAGAATGAAATTGGACTCTTATCTTACACCATAAGCAGAAATTAAGTGAAAATAATGGGTCAAAGACTTAAACATAAGACATGAAACTGTATTAAGTCCTAGAAGAAAACAGAGGAGGGAAATTTATTGACATTGATCTTGGAAATGATTTCTTAGATATGACCCCCCAAAACCATGGTAACTAAAACCTAAAATGAACAAATGGGGCTATATCAAACTGAAACATTTCTATGCGTTAAAGAAACATCAAGAGTGAAAAGGTTACCTGTGGAGTGAGAAAATATTTGTACACCATATATCTAATAAAGGGTTAACTCCAAGTATATAAGGAACTCCAACTTAAGAGCAAACAGAAAACAACGGCAATAAAAACGAATGCTACTACAAATGGGGAAAGAACTTGAGAAGGCAGTTCTCTAAGAAGACAAAGTGATTACCAGGTATATGAAAAAGGTGCTTAACCTTACTAATCCCCAGGGAAACACAGATTAAAAACCGTGGGATATCACTTCACAACTGTTAGGATAGCTAACATAAAAACAAAAACACAAAAAATATAACAAGAGTTGGCAAGGATGCTGAGAAATTGGAATACTTGAACATGGTTGGTGGGAATATAAATGGTTCAGCCATTGTGGAAAACAGTATAGAGGTTTCTCAAAATAAAAAAAAAAAAATAGAACTATCCTATAATCCAGAAATCCCACAGTTGGGCTTATATCCAAAATAACTAAAATCAGGATCTTAAAGAGATATCTGTACTCTCATATTCATGGCAGCGTTATTCACAGTAACCAAGTTATGAAAAAAATACAAAAGTCCACTGACAGATGAATGGATAAAGAAATGCGGTATATACATATAATGAAGCATCAGCCTTTAAAATGAAAGAAATCCTACCATTGGTAGGATTAAACATAAATGAAGAAGACATTATGCTCAAAGAAATAAGGCATTCGTGGAAGGACAAATACAGCGTGAATCTGCTTATGCGAGCTCTATAAAATCCCCAGCCTGACAGAAGCAGAGTATAGAATGGTAGTTGCCAGGGCCTGGGGATAGGGAGAAAGGGGCAGTTGTTGCCCAGTGGCGTAAAGTGTCAGTTATGTGAGATGAATAAATTCTAGAGATTTGTTTAGAGACAACGAGGTGCCTATAGCTAACAGCATGGGATTGTGAATGTACAAAATGAAGAGGGTGGATCGCATGCTAAGTGTTCTCACCACAAAGGAAGCAAAACCAGACATGCACACACACTGGCAGATGTAGGAAACCTGTGGAAGTGATGGATGTGTTCATGACCTTGACTGTGGTGAAGGTATCCTGGGTACAGTCATATGTCCAAACTCAGAAAACTGTTAAACATGTATCAGATGAATAGGTACGAATGCTTCATGCATCACTGTATTTTCATAAAGATTTTTGATTTAAATAATAGTGCTCTAAAACTTTTCTCATTTTGAGTATTGAAATTATGTTGTTTCTTTGGATCTGTGAGTTCAGACACAGAAGTCAATAGTGGAGATGCACATTCTGTTTTCTCTCACCTTGTGAATTCTCTGTGAAAACAACATGAGATTGTTTTCAGCGTTTATTGATCTTTCCCCAGACTTTGACCCTGAGGGACCACCAATTGCTAAGTTGTTTGGTGTCAATAGAGACCAGGCAGAAAATGATGCCTATAAAGATGTTAATACCCCCTGGGGTTTGAGGGTCAATGGCAACATCTCCTGACAGGCCACAACAAATTGGACAGGCCAGAATGTTATTTTCTGAAATAAATAAAACTTGCAGCTTTATAATGTGGTAATTTTAGATAATCACGATTTGAAATATACTGCATATATATTTTTTCTCTCAAATTTTGAAAGATATGTATTTTGTATGTTTTTGTCGCTTTTTAAACCATCTTTTGGATAATATATATGAACAACAGTTATGATCCAGTATTTTTAAATTAAATTTCTTTAGCAGAGTCCTTCAAAAGTTAATTGGCCTGTAAGAAATATTTCAGTATGTCAGGGCAGCCAATTCGCTTAACTGTGGCTATGAGAGCATACATACACACTGATTGCTCTGATTTGGGGGATCTTATTAGCTAAGTATTTCTTCTTTTTCTGTGTGTCTGTTTTTCACTGAACGACCATATTAGGCAATTAGTATCAGACGTTTTTAAACTTTTACTGACCAAAAACATTGTGCCCAGACTTTACGGCACAGAATCATAGTATCTCTATGACCTGTGCATTTGCAAATTTGATAAACATCAAATATAGTTACAAAGCAATATATTAACTTCAAACTGTTTGTATAGAGTTCATCTTTAGACAAATGTCCTTATCAGCTACTTAATATTTCTAAACATTTTCAACTCTGATCTCTGCTTTATTTAATTTTAAAACATGCACATCTATTTTTAATCGGCAAAATGAATCTCCACACTGGTGTTTTTATAGCTTTTGAAGATGCTTTCAGAGTCCCTGGTGAGTATTCTCAAAAGCTAGCATCTGAGAAAGAAGAACATATAGTCATTCCATTTCTACATCTCAGTGTATATCAAGTGTTACCATGAACAATTTGGGTAAGTCTTTGATGAAAAAGTAATAATATTGAGGGGCATCAGTCTAACCCACTGAATCAGCATCTCTGGGATCAAAGCCTTAGAAATATCACTTTTCATAACCACTTTATGTAATTCTTATTTATGCTAAATTTTGGAAATTCCTACACTTGTTAATTTTAATTCTGTCTTTAGATCATTTAGACAATGAGACAACTGTATGTTGCAATTGCCTTCCTTAGGGTCCCATACTTTTGCTTGTGCTGAATACGGGTAATTAACAAGACCTTGCCTGCCTCCATTGAGAGGTGGTAAAAACTTTGGCTTAATGAAACTCACTGTGGTATTTAACCTATCAATGTTTTTTTTATTTACATTTTTTTTGTAAAGTGTCTGTTGAGTCTTTCACCCATTTTTTACTGGATTGATTGGTTTCTGAATAAGTTACGTGAGATCTTTATTTTTAATTAATTAATTTATTAATTTATTGTTTGGGATTCATTAAAGGTATAAAGAATTAACCTATTAATGTCTTTATTGATGATATCACAATGATATGCCTATTATATCTGAAACATAATAAGGATATTGTTTTAGTCTGCTCCAGGGGCTTTAACAAAATAGTATAGGCTGGGCAATTTAGAGACAATAGGAATTTATTGCTTATAGTTCTGGAGGCTGTGAATTCTGAGATCAAGGCACCAACAGATTCAGTGTCTGGAGAAGGTTTCACAGATGACACCTACTGTTGTACCTTCCTGCGGCAAAAGGGGTCACCTCCCCCATGTCTCTTTTACAAGGTCACTAATCCCATTCATGAAAGCTCTGCCCTCAAGACTTAGACACTTCTGAAAGGTCCCACCTCTCAAAGCTGTCACATTGTTGATTTAAATTTCAGCATATTACTTTTGGAAGAAAAGATTCATACCACAGTATCCTGCCCCAGCCCTCCAAGTTTATGTCCTTTGCACGTGCAAAATATTTTCTTTCCATCCTAATTATCTCAAAAGTCTTGATTCATTTCAGCACCAGCTCAAAGATGTAAAATCCAGAGTCTCATTTACATCAGATAGGGTTGAGATTCAAGGTACAATTCATCCAGAGACCAATTGCTCTCCCACTGTGAACCTGTGAGTTCAAAAATTTAATATTATTAATATTTCCAAAATATAATGTTGGGAAAGGGGCAGGGTAGACATTCCCTTTTCAAAAAGGAGTAATAGGAAAGAAAAGAGGGGTAATGGGTCCCAAGTGAGC
The DNA here is from genome assembly GCA_963574575.1 of Galagoides demidoff. Classification (NCBI taxonomy): domain Eukaryota; kingdom Metazoa; phylum Chordata; class Mammalia; order Primates; family Galagidae; genus Galagoides; species Galagoides demidoff. The sequence goes on along the minus strand of CAUYQV010020433.1, from coordinate 33,360 downwards.
CCAAAGCCCCAGGAGGCAAATAACATTAAGTCTCCAGGATAATCTTCTTTGACTTCATGCCCTGCCTTTCTGGACCCTCTGGGGAAGTGCTTGGACCCACAAGGCTCTGGGCAGCCTCATATAGTTTTGGTAGATACAGCCCACGGAGCAGCTTTCATGCCCTGGAGTTGAGTTCTTGTAATATTCCCTGACTAGAATTGCATGCTGGTGACTGTACCAATGTGAGGTCTCAGGGACAGTGCCACTCCCCTGGGCTTCACTGGGCATTGCTCTTATGAGGGATTGCTGTAAGAGCCTTGACCATGTGGCTCTACTGAACATTTCCCTAGTGTGGATGTTCTGTGGCAGCCCTGTGACAGTTCTCTGCTTGGGCCCTGAGTTTCTCCACAGCATCTTTTGAAATCAAGGTGGAAGCAGCCATACCCTAACAGCTTAACAGCTCACACACTCTCTGCCATGGTGGAGGTGGCACTACACAGACTCCACCAGGTCTACTATCTCTACCCTCTGCACAGTTGGCCACTGCAAGCCTCTAACCACACCTGGTCCCCCTGGAGCCACACATAGCTATGTGGGTAACTGAGGAACATTGTGCCCTACTGCAGGAGGTCAAGTCTTAAATGAGGTCCTGTGGGTGCCTTAGGCCCCTCTTTTGACATTATTCTGCCCCACAGGCCTTGGTGCTATGTGCCTTTGATGAAAAGACCAGCACTTGTACTATCCAAAATACTTCAGGCATTTTCCACTGTCTTGAAGACTAGCATATGGGTTCTTTCCATGTTAATCTTCCTACCAATTTTCCCCTGGCCATATCTTTGGAATTCTCTCCCAAATATGGTTTTCTCATTATTTACAACATGATCAGGCTGAGAATGTTCAAAGTCTTTAAGTCGGGCTCCCCTTCTGTTTATAAATGTCATCTTTAATTTGTTTCTCCTTACATCTCCCTATAAGTAGTCAAGAGATGCCATGCCAAACCCTTGACATTTTGCTTATTGATTTCTTCCACCAAATATCCTATTTCATCACTTACAAGTTCTACTTTCCACAAGGCACTAGGACACAAATACAATTCTGCCAAGTTCTTTGCCATTTTATAACAAGATGGCCTTTCCTCTGGTTTCCAATAACATGTTCTTTGCTTCTGTCTGAGACCTTAACAGAATGGCCTTTTACTGCATATTCTGACAACATTCTGATCCTAAACACTTAGGTGACTTATAAGAAAATTACGTCTCTATAGATTGCCTCTTCTGAGCCATCATCGGAAGTGTCCTTCACAGAAAATACTTTAAAACATTCCCAGCCTCTATGCATTACTTGGTTCTAAAGCTGCTTCCATATATTTAAAAGTTTGTTATGCCAATATCCGATCCTAGGAATAATATCTTTCTCTTGGGCTGTTATAACTAAGTGACATAGACATATGTTATTTATAAATTTATAAACAATAGAAACTTATTTCTCATTGTTCTGGATCCTGGGAATTCTAAGATAAAGGCACCAGCAAATTCAATATCTGGTAAGGGCTTCCTTCACAGATGGTGCCTCGTTTTTTTGCCCTCAGCGGTAGAGGAAATACCCCATTTATAAACTCACTAATCTCATTCATGAGGGCTCTGCCCTCATGACTCAATCACCTACTAATGGCCCTAATATCACATTGGCAATTAGAGTCCCAACGTATAAATATTGGAGTTACATACTCAAATCAAAGCAGACTTTATGGATAGCTTTGATTCTTTGTGAGGTTAATGAGAACCTTTTTTTCCTTTGTTAAAAGAAGATTTATATATATTTTTCTGTATATTTTAGATTTAGCACATAATGTTTACTCATTTGTTCCATAAAAAAATTTTCTAAATATATATTGGGACTTAGAGTTGTATTAAATTAATTTAAAATACTTAATATTTTTATAAACTGCAATTAATAACTGATTACATAAGTTTGGGAGAAAAGAATTGTTGTGGCACATCATTACAAATTTTGGAAAAAGTTATTATTATTATTTTTTTCAATACAGAGGTGGAACACATTTTTAGAAGGCCAGGTACTATTTTACCCTACATTGAAACAATGATTGGTTGAAAATAGGGACTGGATATTTTCTTATAAAATTTTCACAGCACTATATAGTTCTCTGCATTTCTAAGACAGCTATGCAGGCAAACATTGATTGCATTAACACTGTTTTCTTTCACTTTAACTACTGGTAGTGTAGTTACTAAAGCAGTTTGATTTTCAAGGAAATGTAGATTAGATCTGGTAGAAGTTGTATCTATCTATCTATATGTCATCTGTTTATATCATCTATCTACCTATTTACCCATCTACTAAAATGTACATCAGGGCATTTGCACATTTGCGCATACAGTATAATCTTACATATATGTTTTATTTATTTTGTAGACCTGCATAATTTTTTTTTTTTTTTTGCACAGAATTTAGCTCCCAAGTTGTGATGCCTGCCACAAAGCCTAGCTAATTTTCTATGTTTTGTAGAGATGGGGTTTGCTCTTGCTCAAGGTGGTCTTAAACTCCTGAGCAAGCAATCCTCCTGCCTCAGCCTTTAAACCACTGCACTGAGCCACATAATGCATTTTTGAATGGAAAGAATAAACCGAATCTCAGTCTGTGTGAGACAGTACATCTTGATTATAACAGATAATGCCAGTGTTGAATTTAAGACTTTTCAAACAAAAAAAAATATACACCTAAAATTTGAGCAGTTGAGACCCAGATAATCTCCCTAAGGTATGCTTTGGGTCTCCCATAGTTTATCACAAACTATCTTGTGCTTAACACATTACTTATAGAATTTCTTTCTTGTACTTAGAATTGGCACTGAGTTTCTCTTGTCATACTTCTGGATGGTCTATATGGGCTAATCCCTTTATACTTTCTACAAATCTGTTATTTTCTGCCTTATGAGAATTTTCATTGTTTTTCTTAGATTTAAAAAAAAAATGTTTGAAGCAAATCCTACACGATCACTTCGTTATTCTGTAGAAACCGAGTAACAGAAAGGAATTTCTTTAGTTCCCAGGTCTTTAATCTTTATTTGCCACACACACATATTTTCATGTGTGTGTTTGTATATGAGTACATATATAAAATTTGTTTTAATCATCAAGGAGAATTTTTTTATTGTTCCGATGGACAAAAGCTCATGTAATTACCAAACAATATCCTCAGATGATTTAATTTCTCCCTTTATAGGTGAACTGTCTGTGTGCCTCTGGCCAAAAAAGCTGTTTGAGAGAGAACAGTGAAAAGACTGTACAGGAACACTTGTGAGGAACTGAGGCAGAATCCCATGTAGATGAGTTAGTTGTGGGCCTAACATGACCAAGGCTTTGGCTGGAATAGCATTTCCAGAGATATCCAGACTGCATTAAGGAATTCATGTTGACTTCATAAGGCCCATAAAAAAACCCTTTGGAAAACTGGCCAGATACCTATTAGTAAGCTTTCCTGATCTGTGGTAAATGACGAAGGTCACTTGCTGGCAGGTCCAGGAATGGAAATGTGCTTGGGAACCTCAAAAGAAGAGGAATTTACCCAATGCATACAAGTATCTAATGGCACAGATGAAACCTGGGCTCGTAAAAGGCTTTTGAGAAGTGCAGCCTGAAAATTCCTTATAAAAGGTTCCAGCAAAACCCCCTGACTTAAGGACTACATGGGAGCAGAGGTTTGCATATAAATTTCTGTATGCCCAAGAAGTTTCTTTATGCCTTGCTTAAAGATTCAAAGTAACAGCCTTCAAATGGCAAGGTCAGCAAAGGCAGGTATTCAATCTACCTTGTTTCCCCAAGCCCCAGGCTTCATCAGATAAGAACAAAGAAAGTAATGACTGACATGTTCTTCATTAAGTTATGTTAAATTGGGTTATGTTGAAAGGGTTATGTGAAAAGGTATATGTTAAGTGGATTATCAGAAGCTAATCACGAGGTAGTCACATGATGTTTAAATGGATCAATGAGGTCATTGCTGTATTGTGCACATGTACAAAATTCCTTATATAAACCAACCTCAAATAAAGAAGCTCGCCATTTTGCCTGAGTGAGCAGAGGGTCACCTTTATTTAAAACACAATTTCAATAAATATGCTTGTTCTCTGCGACATTGCTTTTCTGCAAGACCCTTATGGCAATATCTCTTTATGAGACTTGTCCAAAAACAAGACTCCAAGACTCGCATAGATCTTAGAGAAATAACATAAATACTGCTTCTCTGTAAACATTTTGTTAGATATTGATTTCTAAGGAAAATAGGAGCTCTTTTGCTAGAGTTTTGAAGAATTTATCTCTTATACTGAAATATTACTGGTCTTATGAACTTAAATTCTCTAAGGATATTAACTTGCATTTCTTTTGAATTGCATACAACTTATCAGACAGCAGCATTTTATGCTCTAAAATTGAAATAATACACAATGGAAACTTCACAATTAAGTGCCTGATACTTAAAATAATGTCATTTTCACTTCAATGTCTTGCCTTTGGCAAGCTCACTCTGTTCAATGCTCCTATAGAAATTCACTTATAACTGTTATATGATACAATATTCCACACTGGATTGACTATAGATTAGCTCTAGAGATCATAATATATTTTAATGCCCATGTAAAAGATTGCTTTATCTATCTTTGAGGAATCAAAAATGGTCACAGGCCCTTGAATTATTTAACCTAGACTATTTACCTTGGGTTATTTATTTTAGGATCAGTCCCTGTTTCAGACACCAAGGGAGTAATCCCTGCCTCAGCAGCTGACTCCATCCATTCATTTACTGGCTGCTGCCTCTACGAGTCACTGAGCATCTTTAACATACTTTGCCTTGTACTGGATGCTGAGAGGAGAAAGAAATAATCCCCATTAAAGAAGTCTGAAGTCATTTATATTCTATACCTAGTAAATTTCACATGTACCCTTGTAAGATGCACTGTAGGTGTGGGCCCACCAACTACTCTCCCTCTACCCATCCTCCCCCTTCCTTCCCCTCCCTTTCCCCTTACCCCTTCTTCTTGGGCTATAATTGGGTTTTGGTTTAGTAAGACTGAGTACATTGGATACTTTTTCTTCCATTCTTGAGCTACTTTGCTAAGAATAACACAATAACTAAGAAAAGGCCATGAAGGCTATGTTGACCAGTTTGATGAAAGCATTTCAGATTGTGTGTAAAACCAGCACATTGTACTCCGTGGTGATTGCATTAATGTACAGAGCTATGATTTAATAAAAACAAACAAAGCAAACAAACAAACAGGAAGAAGTCTGAAGTCAAGGTTGCTGTGGCTCAGGTTCCTGGGAACTTCCCAAATATTCCTTATCCCTACTTCCTTAGCAACAGAACCTTGATTTTCTTCAAGACAATTATGTTTTTAGGTAAAATTCTATATTTCCTATCCTTGTTTGTAGTTAGGAATAGCCAGTTTGATCTAAGCATCAGGATTCTAGGAAATGTTTTTAAGATACTACCTTGCCTAGCATGTCCCATGACCTTCAGCATGACAGTCATGCTGAAATCAGTGATCTAAGAATAACTAGAGAGAAATAAATAAAACAGCCTGATGACTTGTGGATACTGGAGAGACTACCTTTGGACTACCTTTGTGTGAGAAAATCAAAATTTAGTTTGATTAAAGAACTATACTAGATCTTTCTTAATTGCACCCAATGGAATTCCTAAGGAATTACAGTGGTCAAAAATATAATAAAGTACATAAAAATGGAGCATGTATATTCCTACTTTAGAAGTACAAATGAAGTATATTCATTGTACACTATCACATATAATAAAGGGTTTTTGATTAGTTGCTTAAATTTTATTGTATTCCCCCTGTGTATTCCCCTCCCTTCTAGAAAATAAGCTTTATAAGGGATAGGAAACTGGGCATTGTTTATTAACATGCCTCCGTTGACTAAAATAATGCCAGGCACAAAGCCAACATTCGGCAAATATTTGTTGAATGAATGAATGGGTGATTTAATGGATGGTGAGGAAATGGACGGATAAATATATGAAGCTTTCTCAGCAGACATTGTAGTTCACTTTATCTGTCAGAAGAGCAAATGATAACACAGCAAGGTCTGTCTATGCTTAGGCAGATAAATTTTGATACTATAGGCTTTCTGGGCTTCTAAATAGATGTTTCGCTGGTTTACAAACGGAGACTGATACTTCACTGCATCATTTTATAAATCAAATAAAAAATTAATTGAAAATAACCACTACTCTGGCACTGTTGCACTCTATGAGAATTGTTTCAGAGTCAGGCAGTATAACAGCTAAGTGGTATTGTAAGAAAAACGGGCTTATATATGTGCCTCATAACTTTCTTAAGTAGGTAACTGCATAAACATGCTGGTAACTCTATAAAACAGCTGTAAATTCTTCTTTTTATATGTGTATATCTAGGCATAAGCTTTCAGTTGTTATTTTAATTCTTCTTTTTTTACCCTTTACTTTTTAATTATTATGTGTACATAATCATTGTATATCTCATTCTCCTTCATTGAAGAACCAATCTTGTCTTCTGGCCACGAGTGGATAAAAGAATTGTCTCTTGTGGTCTGAAACTTCATCTATTTTACCTGGTTTTGCAGCCCATGTAAAGCTGTGGGTCAGATGTATTCTTTTATAGGAACGTGTCTCAAACTGTGCTATCTGTAGAGATTCTTCGGTCTCCATACATTTACCTGAGGCTGGGTTCTAAAGATTAAAACCTTAACTACTGTAGTGCGTGTGAGTCCCACTGCTTCTGCCATGGTTGTTACATCTAGTCCAGTTTCTTGGTATTTTTCAAAATCTTGCTCTCCTAATCAGGAGAATCTGTTTCAGTCCTAAACAAAACACACTGACTCCTAAAAATCTTTTGCACTCTAAACATAGTGCATGGCATATTGATGAGGGTCAAGGAAAGATGAGAACATCAAGAAAGAAGTCATTTTTGGTAGACAGAAGTCATGATTTGAGCTTCATTCTGGGAGCTACTATCCATATTGACCAATAGTTAAGTAGAAAACAAATATATTCTGGAAAAAGATCGTAAGAGTGACAACACTCTGAAAAAACTCATCTCTTTTACCCGTGGACTTTTGCCTCCTCTTAATTTTTAGTTATATGTTTAAATTTTGTTTCTTATTTTTTTTAATGCCACCACCTGGCTTCTATTATTTCAGGATCATATTGTCATAAAGCTCACTTACATAACAGTGCAGCCTACTGTGTCCCTAACCTGTGTAGGATGGCCACAACTAACTTCCCATCAGTGATGGGACCCTTCTCTCATTAGTCCAGCTCACTTTGGCTTGGTTGGTAGAGTATTTTCAAAGCTCTCCGATGGAATGTACTCATGTGCCAAGTTTTCCAGCCTTCCGAGTATAGCATGCTCGCTTCTCTGAGCCTTTTGACCCTCTTTTTTCACCATCTGCCACAGTGGTTCAGACCTCTTTTTTATTTTTTATTACATCATAGCTGTGTACATTAATGCACTTATGGGGTACAATGTGCTGGTTTTATATGCAATTTGAAATACAACCAACTGGTTAACATAGCCTTCACCTCACTTTCTTAATTATTGTGTTAAGACATTTACATTCTACACTTAATAGCTTTGACATGTACCCTCGTAATGTGCACCATAAATTTTATTAAAATGATCACTTCCCTCCTTTTTCAAAAATAGTGTAACAGAGGGCACAATCACTGTTATCACTGAGATGACACAGGTGGTATTTCAAAATCCAGTTTTCCTGACAGGTGCATATGGATAGTTTTCCTGGCACATGTACATGAGGAACTTTTATGTATATTAATTTTCTTTGTTGGAATTGTACTTAACTGCACAGGGTGGACTCATGAAAACCTACCACCATTCCAAAGTATTTTGAAATCTAATTTCTTTGTACGGAATTTAAATAATAATTTTTGATTTGTAATAACCTCATTTTTCTATTGACTACTATACTAATATATATACCATACATTTGTTTATAAGTTATTTTCTGTTTCATATATACTATACATATGTTCAAGTTATTTTCTATTTTATTTCTATTTCAGGGGCAATTTTGTTCACTAGAGGATGTTTGGCAAGATCTATGAATACCTTTGATTTACTTTGGCAGGGTGCATGTGTGCGTGTGTGTGTGTGTGTGTGTGTTTGTGGTGTATAGGTTCTAGAGATGCTGCGAAGCATTCCTTAATGCACAGAATTACCTCTGCCCCAAATATCAATAGCACCTATCTTGAGAAATCCTGTATTTACATGATTAGATGTCAAAGAAAAGTTTACCATGAATTATAATTAAATATTTAATCAACTCTTGCATGAGATAAAATATTTAAAAAGCACTTTTGTTGTATGTGACATGAAAAATATTTTTTCAGTCATGGAAAATATGATATGAGGATTCAAATTTCCTATCCATACATATTTACAGAATTCACAACCAAAAATACAACATCTGGATAAATCATCTTAGTCGGAAACTCTGTAATGGTTATTCTATGACTCTGACTTGGGAATTTCATTAGCATAAATGAAAGATATAATCCTTTCCCCAGAAAATGGAAAAAGAAAGACCTTCTTTTCCTTCAAAAGTGTCAAAATGATAAGACATTGTATATTTCTTTCTGTGGCCCACAAGATTGCTGCATGGAGCTGTTATTTGCTAAAACCTAACATTCTGATTAAACATAGGTTGATGTAATATCATGGAGTAAGTTCTCAGTAGTTTACAAAGCAGATACCATAAGTGGATAAGTTTTGGAAGGAGCTATTTAAATTATCCAATGTAATTCTGCAATAACTCTGACAAGGAGCTAGAAAAGAAGGCGCTTGTTAAGCTGGTGTCATTGTGAATTAACTAATCATTGCTTAATAGAAAATTTTAAACCCGGGGAGAAAAATGGAAAAATAAGATTGATAAACAACTTTTCTATTGGTGATTTTTAAGAGTTTCTTAGGTTTAGATACTATGGATTTTAAAAAAATCGTGTTGTGAATCACTATTATCAAATAATCATATCTTATATCTTCTTTTAAAAATAATAATTAAACAAAAAACTTATAAGGGAGTAATGGGATGCATCCAGGCCATATGTTCTGGAGCAAATAAATAGCTTAATCTCCAAGAACTTGTAAGGTTCATTTGATCTTTATTATCCACTTATTCCCAAAACTCAATCAAGTATTATACGGCAGTCACATTATATTAAGTGTCACTATATTAACTATAATACTTGTATCTTTATCATAGTTGCATGGTCAGCCTCACAGCATTATAAAGTTGAGTATTTTAGAAAAAGAATACATCTTATCAGTTCATATTCATGAGAAAATTTTAAAAAAACCTTCACAGTGGTTTAATTATGCTGTTCCACTGAAAGGATTAAAGATCTAACTGTAACTTTTTTTTCCCAAAGAATATAAGTAGAATTTTCTGGTGATGGTATAAAACTTCATTAAGTAATCATTTATTCTAACTAATTGGACTAATATGCTTTCTTCAAAGAAAAAATAATGTAGTTATTTCTATACCATAATAGAATATTTTATTCTCTTTCTTGTTCAATCTTATTTAATTTTATAACAGATAAAAATGTACAAACATGGCATTGTAATGAAATAGTCAACTTTTACATCTTCATTGCTGGACCATGTTAGTGGAGTAAGCTGTTTTAAAGCCACTTGTCTAAGCAACCAAATGAAAAATGTAAATGTCTATTGAGAACCAACACTATAACTGTATGTAGCCGACAGGAAATGATCTGAAAGTGTAACAAAGTTTGAAATTACAACTATTTGTGCAGAAATGCTGCTTCCTCTTGGCATTTTAATCTGCTTACCCAGTGGTTTTTATTTATTTTTTTTAATTTGGAAAAGAAAGGAAACTTTAATCAATCATATACAATCTTCTTAAAATCTTAAAGTATACGTTCCATCAAAGATGCTGTGTTTGAAATAGCGTCCCCCAAACCTACCAAATCAATCTTCCTCTACTCTTCTTTCCACCAATGGGAGCTTCAGGGGCCCCAAAGCAGGTGTGCAAAGGATGGTTTGTAAACCACCACTCTAGTCAGTTTCAGAAAACTGATGCAAATGGAATTGTTCTCATAAAAGTCTCTGAGACCCCACAGGGAGGTATATACTGTACGCTGAGAGTAGTTGTTTCAGGCCTGTTTCATCAATGTTACCTTTGTTCTTTGGTCTAATTTTTTGGAGCTGATATAAGTATGTTATGCAGAATTGTTCTTAAAATATTTATATTAGGAATATAGGGATTTAACTTTTAGGTGAGACTGATGATACATAACATTTGGATTACCATATGACTTGCTTCTCAAGTTGCCTATGCTACACTTCCAGGTTATCCTACCAATTTTTCCTATCCAGTTTTGAAGCTCACCTCACACTATATGTAATTCCTCTGAGGAAGTTGAAATAGCCTCAGAAAGTCTTGGCAAAAATACACATTTTAACATATAAATCTGGTTCCAGTTACATTTCACTGTGATAAACTGAAGGGTATAGCTTTTAGCAGTGAGTCCTGGAGAGTACCTGTCAAGGGCAAGGTTAGTGTGTGCAGCTTGTTGCGTCTGTCTCACTCCTCACTAGACATGGGCTTAGTTAGGTGGCCATGTGATTCTGCCTTTCCCAGAGCTCTTACTAAATTAAAACATCTCTGAGACACACATGCCAGAACTTCATGTGCTTCTGAAATATGTATTTCATTGAATCATAAAAATGACTTACCAAGTCATATCACGTAGACTCAACATTGAACTCCTGGCTTAGTTTCTGAGCCTAACCCCAGTAGATGGCCACCAATGATTATATAATAATGCCAAGACACCCAAAATGGGCTGCTGGTTTGTAAAATTGAGGGGCTGAGAATGACAGGCCTGGTCCAGTATCACACACATATTGCCAGCTATTATATTTTTGAAAAAGAGTAGAAAAAAGATTTGTTTTTCACAAATCAGTTAGAAAAGAAAGTATTTTCAAAAGAATATTCATGTTTGTGGCTTATAGATTGACAAATAATAATAAATTCATGGCTATATTTAAGTATCCATTTCACCAAATCATCAGTTCCTTGATCTCATCCTGGTACAGGGTCAGTGGGAAACATATCCCAGTCAATTAGGGCCCTGCCCCACTAGCAAGTTGACCTTAGGTCAGAACCTTGAAGGGCTGGGAACATTATTCTATTTGAACAATGAGACAGATGAGTCAACAGATAGATCCTGGTGGAAACACCAGGCCTCTGAATCAAACATCAGACTTTTGTTTGCTCATAGTAATAACACTGGCCCAAATAACAGGGTAGCACAGGTCCCCAGTTCCCAGTGCCCCAGGAGACACCCTGAGAGGCAAGTGGATTCTGCATATATAGTAGGTTTATGATACAGGAGAGGCATCTTTCTTATGGGTTGAATTGTATCCTCCCAAAAGACATATTGAAAGGCTACACCCAATGTTGCTGAGTGCGACCCTATTTGAAACAGGGTCAAGGCAGATACAATTAGTTTAGATGAAGTTACACTGGAAGAAAGTAGGGCCCCTAATCCAGTATCAGTGGTGTCCTTGTAAGAAGGAGTAGGGGAAAAAAAAAAAACAGAGGGAGAGAATTCTATGCAAAGACAAAGACACAGAGGACAGACAGGTGTTTGAAGACCGAGACAGAGGTTGGAGTTCTGCTGCCATAAGCCAAGTAACAGCTGGAACCACCAGAAGCTGGAAAAAGTGAGTAAGAATTGTTCCCTAAACACTTTAGGAAGAACATGGCTCTGCCAACACCTTGACCTTAAACTTCTAGACTCCAGAACTATGATAATTTTTTTTTTAGGATACCCAGTTTGGAGTAGTGGGTAGCCCCTCTACATTAATATAGACCCCACAATTATAAATGTCAGCATCTGTATATAGAGAGGATAGTCACTGTTATCATCTTCACAAATAGCTTAGTTTTTTCCTTTCTTGAACAAGGAATCTTTAGGTCAAAAATGTAAGCACTATGGAGAGGTACAAGCCTTTTCATTACCCTTTGAAATGGGATCAAATGGTCTTATCGTAAAGACAAAAATCTAATCATCGTATCTTCCTTGTTTTACCAGGCCACTAACTCACAGCATCTTATTAGCTAAGAACATTGCTCTTTGTATCTTTTCACATTAACAGTGGATAAACCAAATAGTTCTAGCATGTTGTCAGCAATAGTCCTCATGTCTTAATTTTCATAGAAATTTGGTAAATAATTGCTAGTTACATGAATAATATTGGTTGAACTTGCACAATGGCAGACCAGAAGAGATTATATAATTTCTAGTGAACTATACATTAATTTATTGAGCACGGCCATATAACATGCTCTCATGGTTATAGCAAATCGAGTTTATGCCGTTAATGTCAAAGTAAAATTAATTGTACATTACAGATTTGTGGACACATCATTTTTTCTTGTGTTCTAGCTGGGAATAGAGTAATATTAGTTTTCTTAGAAAATTTTACTCTTCTAAGATTGAAATACTTAGAAAATAAAATATGTTTTAATAACACAAATGTGTTTCTACTTTTCTTACTGAGTCTATGTTTAAGACATCATTATTAACATTTATTATTAATAGGTATTGTTATGTGAAAACATAACATTTTATGTGAAAACTCAAAATTAGAAATAAATTTTAAAATATGAACAATTATATAAAATATGTATATTTATTTAGAATTTTAAGACATGTTCTTTAAGTCACTTGGTTCTAGATAGTATATCATATATGATATGCTATAACTGAGTAGTTATACTGAAGTTAGTATATCATACATGTTATGATGTAACTGAGTAGTATATACTCAGTAGTAATTGAGACCAGAAATACTTTCCAGATAATGCCTTTCCAGATAAAAGGCAAGGTGATTGAATTATTCTTACTAACACAACACATTTTTTTATGCTTGTAGAGTTTAATGTTATATAACTGACCACATTTCAATATTCACTAGAATATTGTCTCTATATAATCATGAGCTTTTTATTTTTGGTATGGGACACTTTATAGTCATTCATTTCTAATGAATAAGTGCTATTTATTTTTATGACTAGATCTGGCTCTGAGTTTCTAGAAACAAACAGAAAAAAATAAAACTTCAAACCCTAAACACTTTCATATTCTTCAAGTGCAAAATAAGGCAAACTTTGATTAAAAAAAATAAAAAACATTCTAACTTGGAAAAGGTCATATTTGATTATAGAAAAGATTGAATTATGGAGTGAGTGTGAATGCTTGGTTTCCTTACAGTAAATCAAACTAATGTAACAAAAAGATTGATAAGTAAAGCTGGGAGGAAACAGTAACTTAATGAGAAAATATGACAGATTTATAATAATCCTACCATTGCTTATATGTAAATGGAATCATAAAGGTCTTCAATTCATTGGTTCCTTTGCATAGGTGGCGGTGTATCCAGAAGTATTATTTTCACTCTGTGCATTCAGCAACTTTTATTTTGAACCTCAAGTGAAGAGAATTTAGTTGATCATAACCTTTCAATTCATGTCAGTTATTATACTTTATAATATCAAGTCATGAAAAGCTCTTTTTGTACCATAACATAGTCCTAGTCCACCTTATAGGGATCTGTTCTAGGCTGTTTAATAAATTTTATATGTGTGTGTGTCTTGATTTAAGTACAGTTTCTGTCAATTAATATAGGCTACAATCAGGGGTGTCCAATCTTTTTTTCTCTGCTGCACAATGGAAAAAGAGTTGTCTTGGGCTACACATTAAGAACACAAACATTAGTGACACCGATAAGCAAAAAAACAAAAGGATCCGTGTGTAATTGTCACAATATCCCACACCACAGATAAGCAAAACAGGCCTCCAATACTCTGCACACAGCTCTTAGGCCACAGGAACAACACTCCAGGGTGAAAATACTATATTATTTTATTTCTGATTTCTATTTTTTTGCTCAATTATCTTTTAGGATGTAGTCATATTATGTATGCACATCTGGGATATTCCTTCTAATGGTTTTGTAATATTTTGCAATATGCCTATTTAATCTTTCATGCTAGAAACTTTGGTGATCCCAAGGCCTCTTCTACTACAAGTGCGACTTCATGCAATGAAGATCCTCGTATGTAGTTATTATAGACATCGTTATTAGAGATAATCCCTGCAGTTACAACCAGGAGAGGGATACCACAGGCCACACGATGTACATATTCCTAATTTCACTGATTGCTTCCAGATCGCTCTGCAGAAAAGGGTATTACAATGGAAACTCCCACCAGTAGGCACACATACCATATTCCTCTACTTTTTCTTTTTTACCACCACTTGGTATTATCTGATTTATTTACTCATTTATTTTTGGTCATTTTGATGGTTGTAACGTAGTAGCTTATGATGTTATCTGATTTTGCAATATCTGAACTTTTAGTTTTTGTGAGATTCTTTTCATATGCCTTTTAACTTTTTGGATTTCCTCATATAGATATTGTCCATTGATGATTTGCCCCCACTTTTTAAAATTTCCTGACCTTTTCTTACAGATGTGTAGTAATACTTTATGCCTATTTTAGAAATTAGATAATGTTAGATTGGGCTATTATGAATATCATTCATATTTTTATATAGCTGACAAATATGTCAAAGTGTTGTCATTACAATGGTGGTCCTAGTTTTTTTTTGTAAAAATATAAAATAGTTTCCCTGGGCTGGGCAACACGGGAAGGGAAAGAAATGATCGTGGCTGCTGATAGCTGTGTGGCACTCTTGTTATCTGCTTCCCTCTTGGGACATGTTTCCACTTTGCTCTGAAGTACCCCTAGGCGCTGTCCAAAACCACATTCATAACACCTTTTCTTTTCTCTCACAAAAGTGACACATTGGGCTGTGTTTTAGCAGGGAAATGTGTGTGGCAGTGGAGTGGGGTGGGGGGTAAGACACAAGCCTCTGTGCCTTCCCCAAGTAGTTCTCTCTTGTGTTGCATCTGGAAGTCCCAACCAGGCTTCTCTGAGTGTGCTGTTTGTAGGGTGACCTTCTGCCAGGAGCCAGATGGCACGTGGCATCTTCCTAGGAACTACCATAGATTGGTTTACTTGTAAACCCACCATTGCCAAAGCAATACAAATTTTCAAAGAGTAAGTTCAAATAATCCCATTTTACTATACAATTCAAGAAATAAAAACATTTATTATTGTCTTTTTGATTCTCTCGGTGGAGCCTGGTAAAATGGAAAGCCAAGATCCATCTAACTTATCAGGCTTTTTCTTCGTGAGCTAGCAAACCTGGATTGTCTTATAAGTAATTTGTGCAAAGTATATGCAACCTGGAATAAACGCTTTTCATAGTTATTATCTGCAACGTGATGACTTTAGTGCACTAAGATGTGCCGAGTGAAAACCAAGCAGGGCTCTTGCTTAATAGGCCCAGTGTGAGGGTTTATGGCACACCTGGTTGGGGCGGCACAACTACAACTTGGATTCTACCTAAGAAACACAAATGATGTAACCTAATTGTCTCCCCCCCCCCCACTAATCTAAAATAAAAAAGGCACATATATGTGCCTGGTGCAGAGAAGCATTATTTGAAACTGTAGGAATAAGCAAAGTTTCATTTCTATTAGATAATGTATCATTGATTTAAAATAAACTGGAACATTTATATAGTTTCATAGTTTTTTCATTGGTACCTAAGTAAAGAAAAAATATATTCATTACATACGGTTATTTAAATCGTACCTAACTTGTCTTTAAAGCAAATGGGCACTAATATTTTTGTTGAATAGTTTTTGTGCTTTAGTCCTTAAATCAGTTACTTAGAGAAATTCAATTTATGCTTATAAAGTGTTTAAGGAATTGGTCATATTTCTAAAGGGATGCATTTTAATGAAAAATGCATTTGTTAGAGAAATCACTTAGAAAATCTGAAGGATTTAAAAAATAGAAAGTTCAAACTTGCCTTTTTAAGTAGGGCGAAAAGCTATTTAAACGGGATGAGAGGCCTTAGGGTGCACTGAACATTTTTAATTGCATATTTAATTAGAAATATGCTGGAGATGTAGTGTTTAGTTTAGTTGAAGCTCATGGGCCTTGGCAAAACATTTTTTTCTAATATATCTTTTTACCTTTTCAAAAATTAGATGGAGCTGAACAGAATTTAATTTTGTTTCTATTCATTAAGAAGGGATTAGAACCTTTTTATTTTCCTATGGAAAATAAGTTGACAGGTTTATTTTAAAGGATTTATTTTCTCTTCTAATTATCCTTGAAACTTACTTAGCACCTGAACATTTGCTTGCTTGACAGTTCAGAAAAGATTACAAGAGAATCTAATTTTGCAAGATCCAACATCTTTTCCATGTTTTACCACTTAACTCAGAGCTTCAATGTCTGGGTGACTACAAAATTCTAGAAATAAAAAAAAAGCTGCCATTAAGAGCAATAAGAGAAAAAGTACGAAGGCTGTAAGAAACAGACTGAGCTGGATTATGTTGTTTTATGTAAGGACACCATAGTCAGTTATTAGCAAGAGCAGAATGAAGATTCATATGTATATATCATACTGTACTTAAGAGAAAGTTGTGCCCGAGGGTATAATATGGTTAAGATCTGAGTCATAGAAACAGTGAATTGGTTTTGTGTTGTTTGATGTTACATGTGTCACCTACACAGTCAGGAAACAGACTGTTTAAATCATGAACAGCAGAACCTGAAATAGAGACCATCTCCTGACTGTAGAATTTTCACTGTCACGGGCAGCATTTTCTATTCTGGGGAGGATTAAGTTGAGAACGTAAAATTACTCATGGGGCTTGAGTCTGTACGCTTCTGTGCGTAACTTACAGTATCCTGAGACTTAATCATTCACTAAGGCAGCTGTGAGTCTCAGCTCCTATCATGACGGTCTTTCAGAAACTGTTTTTCTCTTCCAATGCATTTCTCACTGTCGTCAGATACTGAGAGGAAGCTGAGTGGGAGAGAAAATGTAGTTTGCTTCTATCATTATTGGCATTTCTCTGTCTCTAGAAATGATAAATGTGCTCCTGGAGGGTAAAGCAAACTACAGGGGATTGGGAAGCATCAGATAGAAAATCAAGAGGTAGAGTGGAGGGGCTGAAACACTTGGTTCATTTTCATGAATTAAAGTAACAGAGAGGCTAATGGGAGGCTTAGAGAGTGGTTTGCTTGCTTTGGTTCAAATATGGTTTGTTGGGTCCCACCAAGTTTCACTGAAATTCTAACCCCATTACTGGAGGTGGGTACCGGTGAGAGGTGTTAGATGGTGAGGGTGGATTTCTCATGAACGCTTGGTGCCATCCTCACTGGAGTGAGCTCAGTCTCTGTCTCAGTGCCCATGAGAACTGCTTGTTCGCCTGGCACTTCCTCCTCTCTCCCTCGCTTCCTTCTCCTGGCGTGTTTTTCCTGCTCCCTCATGTTCTTCCATGACTGGAAGATTCCTGAGACCTCACCAGAAGCAGATGCTGGTGTCTTGCTATTTACATGGTTTTCAGAACCAGGAACCAAACAAACCTCTTCCCTTCACAAATTACTTAGTCTTGCTTCGGTGCCTGTAGCTCAGCAGTTAGGGTGCTGGCCACATACACCAAGGCTGGTGGGTTTGAACAAGGCCCAGGCCTGCCAAACAATGACAACTAAAACAACAGCAAAGGAGAACAGCTGGGTGTTGCGGTGGGCACCTGTAGTCCCAGCTACTTGGGAGGCTGAGGCAAGAGAATCACTTGAGCCCAAGAGTTAGAGGTTGCCAAGAGTTGTGACACCACAGCACTCTACTGAGGGGCCATAGTGAATTTCGTTTCAAAAAAAAAAAAGAAAGAAAGAAATTACTTAGTCTCAGATATTCCTTTATAACAACACAAATAGATGAAGGCAAAGAGTGGTAAATTAGATTTCTACCACCACAAACTTAGCAGCTTAAGGTAACACATACTTATTACCACATAACTTCATAGGTCAGAAGTTGAGGCAGGGTATATGTGTGGGTTCCTTGGGAAGACTAAAATCAAGGTATCAACTGGACTGCATTCTCATCTGGAACTTAGGGTTCTCTTCCCAACCTACACAGTGTGGCAGAATTCTACTCGCTCAGTAGGTAAGACTGAAGTCACCATCCTTGCCACATGGCCGTCTCATCAAGATAACAATGAAGGATTTCTCTCATTCTGTCCTCAGGAAGAGCCCAGCTCCTTTGAAGCCTTCATTTAATTAAGAAAGGCCCTCCTAAAATATCTCTTTTTCTTAAAGTCAGCTGGGGCATATCACAAATTCTAACCTTAGGAGGGAGATGTCACTCATTGGCAGTCCTGAGGATTATATAGAGCATGTACAGCAGGGACAGGAATCTTAAAAGCCATTTTTTTTTTTTTTTGGCAGTTTCTGGCCAGGGCTGTGTTTGAACCTGCCACCTCCGGCATATGGGGCTGGCACCTTATTCCTTTGAGCCACAGGTGCCACCCCCTTAAAAGCCATTTTAAAATCATTCCGCCACCCACAAATAGGTTCATTATGTGCAATTGTATCAAACTATATATACTCTTATTCTTAGTATAGTTTCTGTAGTCAGTTAAAATTGACTTAAAATGCATATGTAGGGAGAAAGAAATGAGAAATACTGAAAAACTCTCAGAGAAGATTTAGTAGAAGCTCAAATTCAAATCACCTGTCTTGCCTAGGTCTCTGAGCTTCTGCTAAACTAAACACTATTCCAACAAATTGCTTAGTTATTGTACAATTCGAAATATTCAACACTCACTACAGAGCTGTGGTAATTTTGAATGCGTGGTCCTGGGCAATGCAAACTTATAGAGAATCTGGTATAAGTCTTTTAAAAATAAGGAGTTTTGGTATATGTTACGGGTAGTAATAAATTATCAGTGAGGAAAAAGAGACTTTAAGATACATAGTCATGTAACAATTAATTACATATCTCAAAAAAAATAAAGCACTTAATGAGCTCCTCCAGAGTACCTTAAACTCTACTAATACTGTAAAGATTCAAAGAAAGCCCAGAGCTTGACTTTTCCTTAAAAAATTTAAAATTTCGCTCAGCACCTGTGGCTCAAGTGGCTAAGGCACCATCCACATACACCTGAGCTGGCAGGTTCAAATCCAGCCCAGGCCCGCCAAAAAATGACGGCTGCAACCAAAAACATAGCAAGACGTTGTGGCTGGTGCCTGTGGTCCCAGCTACTTGGGAGGCAGAGGCAGGAGATTTGCTTGAGCCCAGGAATTGGGGTTTGCCGTGAGCTGTGATGCCACAGCACTCCACCCAGGGGGACAGCTTGAGGCTCTGTCTCAAAAAAAAAAATTTAAATGGGGTTGCTGTGAGCTGTGATGCCACAGAACTCTACCCAGGGGGACAGCTTGAGGCTCTGTCTCAAAAAAAAATTTTTTTAAAAATTTGACTGGGTAACCAATCATGTTAAAAAACTCATGTGTCTAACTGTGCAGGACTCAGTCTAAATGCATTGTAAAACAGAGACAGGAAAAGAGTAGTAAGAGTTGAAATACGTTCATTTCAGAAGCTCTATAGAGAATTCAGAGTGTGATCTAGGACTGGAAGGATGACAGGCACATGGATAAGAGGAGTGGAAGAAAGACATTTATCTATATGGGTTTGAGCGCGGGCATGGGAGTGGGAGTTTCAGAAACAGTGTCTGGGCACAGAGTGGAAAGTGTACAGGCAAAGGAGGCTCTTTGTACTCTGCTCCGTTATACTTTGCAGATAGAGCATTTTTTAACAATTGAAAGTTTGTGACACCTCAGCCTCAAGCAAATGTATCAGAACCATTTTTTCAAAAGCATATGCTCCTTTCATATCTGTGTCACATTTTGGTATTCTTGCAATATTTCATACTTCTCATTATAATTATTATATCTGTTATGGTGATGTATAATTAGTGGTTTTATATTATTGAAATTATTATTATGTATATTTTGAGACAGAGCCTCAAGCTGTCACCCCGGGTAGAGTGCTGTGACATCACAGCTCACAGCAACCTCCAACTCCTGGGCTCAAGCGAGTCTCCTGCCTCTGCCTCCCAAGTAGCTGGGACTACAGGTGCCCGCCACATGCCTGGCTATTTTTTGGTTGCAGCCATCATTGTCTGTCGGGCACGGGCTGGATTTGAACCTGCCAGCTCAGGTGTATGTGGCTTGTGCCTTAGTTGCTTGAGCCACAGGCACTGAGCCTGAAATTGTTTTAGAGCACCACAAACCTCACCAACATAAGAGGACCAACTTGGTCAAACGTGCATGCTCTGACTTTTCCACCCACTAGCAGTTTCCCATCTCTCTCCTTCTTCATTGGCCTCTCTATTCCATAAGGCACAATGATACAATATTGAAATTAGGAATTAGGCCAATTATCCCTGAAATGTTTTCTGAGAGTTCAGGGAAAAGGAAGAATTGCACATCTATCATTTTAAATTGAAAACTAGAAAAGATTAAGTTTGATGGGGAAGGTATCTCAAAAACTGAGATAAGTCGTCCTCTTGCATTAGTTTTCCAAGTTGTGGATCCAAAGAAAAAGTTCCTGAAGGAAGTGAAAGTGGTACTATACTGCACATAAAAATGATAAAAAACATAACAGTCTTGTTGCTGAAGTGAAATAAGTTTTAGTGTTCTGGAGAGAAGAATAAACCAGCCACAATATTCCCTTCAGCCAAAGCTTAACTCAGAGCAAAAAGGGCCCTAATTTTTTCAATTCTATGAAGTCTGAGAGAAGTGAACAACCTACAGAAAAAAAATGTTTGAAAGTAGCAGATGTTGGTTCATGAGGTTGAAGGTTGAAGTCATTTCTATAACATGAAAGCACAAGGTACAGCAGCAATTGCTGATGCAGAAGATACAGCAACTAATCCCGAAGATGTAGCTACAACAACTGATGAAGGTAGACTCACTAAAGAGCAGATTTTTACTGGAGATAAAACAACCTTATACCAGAAAGAGATTCCATCTAGGAACTTCCTCCTGGGATAGGAGAAGTCAAATGTATCACTTCAAAGTTTGATGGGTGAGTCTGACTCTTTTGTTAAGGGCTAGTGCAGTTGGTGACTTTAAGTTGAATCCAATGCTTCTTTGCCAATATGAAATGCTGGAGCTCTGAAGAATCATGCTAAGTCTACTTTGCTGATGCTCTAGAAATGGAATTACAAAGCCTGGATGACAACACATCTGTTTATAGCCTGGTTTACTGAGCATATTGAGCCTGCTATTGAGACCCACTAATCAGAAAAATGCATTCCTTTCAAAATATTGTTCTTTGACAATGTACCTGGCCACGCCAGAGTTCTGATGGAGATATAGAAGAAAATTAATATTGTTTTCCTGTCTGCTAATGGAACATCATTCTATAGCCCATGGATCAAGGAGTAATTTTGACTATCAGGTCTTACTCTTTAAGAAATACATTTTGTAAGGCTATAGCTGCCTGCTGTAATGATTCAATTAGTAGATCTGGTTAAAGTAGGTTGAAAAGTCTTCTGAAAAAAATTCACCATTCCAGATCCCATGAAGAACATTCATGATTTATGGGAGCAAAAGTTGATTCCAAGCCTCACAGATGACTTTCAAGGTTACAAAACATCAGTGGAGGAAGTAACTACAGATGTGGTGGAAATAGAAAGAACTAGAATTAGAACTGGAGCCTGGAGATGTTATTCTTGATAAAACTTGACTAGATGAGGAGTTGCTTCTTAAGGATGAGTAAAGAAAGTGTTTTATTGAAATGGAGTCAACTCCTGATTAGATGCTATTAACATCGTTGACATGATAACAAAGAAGAATTTGGAATATTATGTAAACTTAGCTAAAAAAGCAGTGGCAGGGTTTTAGAAGAATGACCCCAATTTTGAAATAAGTGCTGTCGATAATCTGTTGTCAAATATCATTGCTTAATACAGAGAAAACTTTCATGAAAGGAGGAGTCAATCAATGTGGTAAATTTCATTATCATCTTATTTTAAGAAATTGCCACAGATACTACTTCAGCTATTAGCAATAATCATCGTGATAAATCAGCAGCCATCAGCACTGTGGCAAGAACTTCCACAAGCATAGAAATTAGGACTTATTGAAGTTCATATGAGTACTGGCATTTTTTAACAATAAATATTTTAAATTAAGGTATGTAATTTTTTTAGATATAATGCAATTGCATATTTAATAGAGTACAGTATAACATAAACATAATTTTTATGTGCATGAAGAAACCAAACTCTGTGTGGCTTGCTTTATTGTGATAGTTGATTCATTGAGATGGCCTGAGACTTGACCGGCAATGTTTCCAAGTGCAGGAAATACATGCCTATATTTGATCAGAATGACTGGGAATAATTTGTGGAACATTTTGGAAATCCAAAGAGGTATGATGTACCATGAGAAGATGTTGGAAAACAATACAATGAAAGTGGTATTTTATAAAAATTAATTTGGGTATGGCCTGTAGATTATAGATTCTGGAAATGTCAAAGGCAGGGAAGACAGAAGGTGTTTTCCATAATGGAAGTTGAAATAGTTCTATTTAGGTTGTGATTTTGGAGGCAGAAGAGAGAGAGCATGTATTGGTGATATTTTGCAGAAAAAAACAATTAGAATGGGTGAGGCTTGGCACGGTGACTCATCCCTATAATTCGTGCACTCTGGGAGGGTGAGGAGGGTGGATTGCCTGAGCTCAGGAGTTCAAGACTAGGCTGAGCAAGAGAGAGACTCCCTTTTCAGCCAGAGATGTCATCTTCCATACTGACAAATACAAAAGGAAAGACGAGGCACTGGGTAGATGTTCTCTAGGCCTTTTAGAAAACGAGAAGTTATTCCTTTGGCCACATATAAATAAATCTACAAGAAAGGTGATATTATAGACATCAAGGGAATGGGTACTGTTCAAAAAGGCATGCCACACAAATTTTACCAGGGAAAAACTGGAAGAGTCTACAGTGTCACCCAGCATGCTGTTGGCAGTGTTGTAAACAAATAAGTTAAGGGCAATATTTTTGACAGGAGGATTAATGTCCGTATTGAGCATATTAAGCACTCCAAGAGCCGAGATAGCTTCCTGAAATGTGTGAAGGAAAATGATCAGAAAAAGAAGGAAGCCAAAGAGAAAGGTACCTGCGTTCAACTGAAGTGCCAGCCTGCTCTATCCAAAGCACACTTTGTAAGAACCAATGGAAAGAAAGCTGAGCTGCTGGAACCCATTCTCTATGAATTCGTGGCATAATAGACATATGACATAGCACACAAGAGAACCAAGAGAACCAATGGAACTGTGATATTAGGTGCTGGAACCTATTTATTCCCCATGAATTCATGGCATAATAGGTGTACAGCATAGCACACAGGATAACCCCGAGACTCCCTATAACATACTATAAGGTGCTGGAACTTATTCCCCATGAGTTCATGGTAAAGCAGTCATACAAAACTTTGTCACATTCAATGGCAAGGCACCTCCCTGAGCTACTGGAACCTTTTCCTTATGAACTCATGGCATAACAGGTATTAAAAATAAAAGCCTACAACTACTGTAAAAAAAATGTGAGACTACCTCTAAAAATAGCTAAGCATTGTGGTGGGCACCTGTAATCCAAGCTACTTGGGAGACTGAGGGAAGAGCCAAGAGTTGGAGGTTGCTGTGATCTATGACACCATGGCACTCTACCAAGGGTGACAGAGTTAGACTATCTCAAAAAAAAGAAAAAGCAAATAGAATGAGTGACAGGTTCTCTTTAACAAAGTAAACTTTGGACATGTTATTGATATCTCTCCTTCATTATTTTCAACCTCTTTAGGAAGAAGATAGTGGGCACTGTAACAGACCTTTGGAAAGACCACTGGGATCCAGTTTTGAAGATAAAGAGCTCAACCATAAGCAGGCATTTTGAACTTGAAAAGATAGCTTTATATCCAGATATATGTGCTCTGTTCTAAGACTGAAGCAGGACTGGAAAAAGCTGAGTTCATAATTAGAAATAAAGATTTTAAAATAATGAGTATACAAGTGTTAGTTGAAGCTGCAGAAGCAAAAGATTTCAGAGTGAACATGAGTTAGAAAAGAGACTATTGAATGTTTAAGGAAAGGGCTTTATAAGGGCATAGCTGTTATGAAAGAAGAGAAAACCAAATAAAGAAAGAAGGGAACCAGAACTGGAGCAATAGGGACAGCCTAATGAAAGTGATGATATAAGACCTACAGAGCAGGCAGTATTTAACCAGTGACCAGGGAAGAAAAGAGAGAAGATGGGAAGAACCTAGCACACCAATTGTTTCGATCTTAAAAATTGAAAAAAATATTCATTAGCTCATTCAATCTATGTGTATTAGAACCTTACCATCTACTATGTAAGTTCTTCTTTGGACCTACATATTGTAAAAGAACACACAAAGTTTAATAATGGTCTTACAGGGTTTCCTAGAGATGGTAAGGATTTGACCCAGAAACAAAGACATTTGCTTGCCATATGGCTACTATTCAATTTACTATCACCAAAGTTTCCAAAGTTATGAGCATATTTTATAGATCAATGTGTGTATGAAGTGGTGCTCCTTCAAAGATTCTTGGTCCATTTTTTATCATAAAATAATAGCACCTAAACTTGTAAACCAATGTTAAGTTTTTACTGACTATGAATAAACAGAAATTTTAATAACTCCTCTATGTATTTTCCTTTTATTTTTGGTGCTGGAAATTTTATTGAACTTCTATGGATTCAATTTTTTTTTCAAAGTAATATGAGGGAACAAATTTTTAGGTTATATTGTTCTCACTCCCAGGTAAAGTACAAGGTGAAGGAGTGCCCCTGCCAGCCTGGGATCCACCCTGGGATGGGTTGTGTGTGTTAAATATCCTTTCATTGTGCATTAGGTGAGATCCCACCAAATTTCTTCCCTCCTCCCACCAATCACCCTCTCTCCTCCCCTTCTCCTTGCTAGACATATTTGTTTTTTACATTTGTATGGGTGTGAAAGTGTTTACATATTGGTTTCATAATAGTATTAAGTACATTGGATAATTTTTTCCTATTCTTGAGATACTTTACTAAGAATAATGTATTCCTACTCCATCCAGGTAAATATAAGAGATGTTAAGTCTCCATCTTTTCATGGCTGAATAGTATTCCATGGTATACATATACAACAATTTGTTAATCCATTCATAGGTTGATGGGCGTTTGGATTGCTTTCATAACCTGGCAATTATGACTTGAGCTTCAGTAAACATTCTTGTGAAAATGTCTTTGTGGCAAAATGATTTTTTATTTTTTGTAGTTTTTGGCCAAGTCTGGGTTTGAACCTACCACCTCTGGTATATGGGGCTGGCGCTCTACTCCTCTGAGCCACAGGCACTGCCCCTGGTAAAATGATTTTTGTTCTGAATGATACCTAGTAATGTGATTTTGAGATGAAATGGAATGTCAACTTTTAGTTCTTTGATAATTCTCCATACTTCATTCATAAAGGGTGTATTAATTTATAATCCCACCAACATTAGATAAGTGTTCCTTTATCTCCACACCCAGGCCAACATCTGCAGTTTTGGGATTCCAGATTTGATGCAATCCCCCACCAAAATACCAATGTCAGCCTTTAAAGAACTCGAAAAAATAGTACTTAATTTTATATGGAATCAGAAAAATAAAACCAAATAGCCAATACAATTCTTAGAAATAAAAACTAATCTGGAGACATTATGTTACCAGACTTCAGGTTATACTACAAATCTATAGTTATCAAAACAGCATGGCACTAGCATAAAAATAGAGATATAGATCTACATAATAGAGTGAGACCCTGACTCCTAAAAAAATGGAAAAACCCAGCCAGGCACCATAATCCCAGTGGCTTCTGGAAGCTGAGGCAGCAGAATGCCCACAGCCTGAGTCTGAGGTTGCAGTGAGCTATGATGCCATTGCACTCTGCTCAGGGAATAGGGTAGGGCTTTGTCTCAAAAAAAAAAAAATAGAGAATCTAAAGATTGAACACAGCCACATGTTGTCATATGATCTTTGATAAGCCTAACAAAAACAACTACAACAAACAAACAAACAAACAAACAAACAGGGCCAGATTGTTTCACATCAGAATTCTACCAAACCTTCAAAGTGGAGCTAGTACCTATATTAAATAATCTATTCCCAAACCTAGAAAAGGAAAGAATCCTCCCCAACATACTGTTTGAGGCAAATATCACTCTGATCCCCAAACCAGGAACAGACCCAACAAACAAAGAAAACTATAGACCAATATCACTAATGATATTGATGCAAAATATTTTCGATAAGATCCCAGCTAACAGAATGCAATGACACATTAAAAAAGTTATACATCATGATCAAGTAGGTTTTATCCCAAGGTTACAAGGTTTGTTCAACATACGTAAATCCATAAGTAAAACATATTCGTTCAAAATATGTAAATCCATATGTAAACCACACAAATAAAATAAAAAACAAAGACCATGTTATTCTCTCAGTTGATGCAGAAAAGGCTTTCGATAATATCCAGTATCTTTTCATGATTAGAACACTTAAGAAAATAGGCTTGTGTGGGACATTTCTTAAACAATAGAGTCCATCTACAGCAAACCCACAGCCAATATCATATTGAATGCAGTAAGACTGAACGCACTTCCACTCAGATCTGGAACTAAACAAGGATGCCTTTTGTTGCCACTGCTATTCAACATAGTGTTGGAAGTCCTACCCATAGCAATCAGGCAAAAGAAGGAGGTCAGGGGTATTCAAATCAGAATAGTGGAGGTCAAATTCTCCCTCTTTGTGGGTGACATGATCTTATACCTGGAAAACCCCATGCACTCAACTACAAAGCTCTTAGAAGTGATCAAGGAATATAGCAGTGTCTCAGGATATAAAACCAATACCTATAAATCAGTAGCCTTCATATATGCTAGCAACAGTGAAGCAGAGAATATAATCAAAGACCATTTTTTTTTACAGTGGTGCCAAAGAAGATGAAATACTTGGGAATATATCTACCACAGGGTGTGAAAGATCTCTATTAAGAGAAATTTAAAACCCTGAGACAAGAAATTGCAGATATTTACAAATATAAGAACATACCATACTCGTGGTTGGGAAGAATCAATAACATTGTTAAAATGTCCATACTACCCAAAGCAATCTACAGATTTAATGGACTCCATATTTCATTAAGAAATGCTAAATAATTTTTAAAGGAATCTAAATCATAGATTGTTAAAGTCACATCAATCAACCAAATCTTAAAGCTATTCATACCCACATCAACACTTTAAAGTCAAGGTCAAATTTTGATTATAATTAATTCAGGGCACAAATACCTAGGTCTTGTAATAGTTATTTATAGTAATGACAATAATGCTATAATATTGAGTGTGTCATTAAAAGGTATTATTCACTACTAGAATTTCTTTACATATATTATTTTATTAAATCCTTATAGTACATTAGAAAAAAACAACCATTATCATTTTTATGATACACAGAACTTCAGGCACACAGAATTTGAGTATATTAGTAAAGTTCACATAACAAGTAGAATAGGCACAAAATTTAACCATTTTTTATTAAGTGCTTTTTAATAGTATTGATGAATATTATCTGAAAGAAAGTGAGCATTTTTGTTTTCAAAGAGATTGCCTCTTTGGATATTTACAGAATGACCTTCATAGAGTGAATTCGGAAACACCACTTAGAAATTTTAAAATGTTTGTTTAGTATAGTAATTCAGTCCTTTTTTTTTTTTGCCTAAAACGCGAGAGAATTTGCTTAGCCAAGCACTGACAAGAGGCAGAGAGATTTGACATAATTAATTACCCGAGGTAAATGCTATACTTTTTTTTTTTTATAATCTATCTGCTAACATCAGAATAGACTAGTTACAACAGTGTGTCACAGAATAACTTGCCTCTGATCTGTATTAAACACATAGATAGTAATAGTCATGTCCTCATCTCCTTTTCCCCTCCCTCAAACTAGCTGACCAGACTTAGGGAAACTTGAGCTTACTAAAACCACAACTTCTATACACAAAGCCTACCTATATCTGAAAGGTATGTAAAAAAACAAAAAACAAAAAAAAGCTCCCATTTTTAAGTTTTTACTATAAAGTAAGAGAATAAAGAGCAGAAGACTGTGTTAGCTTTGGCAATTTATTCTGGAGTTTTTGTTGTCATATGTGGTACCAAGTGTTAACTATATCATCTTTTAAAAAATAGAATCTGGTAGAATTTTCCCTGAAAAATTTAAAAGGTGTATTATTACCACTTCCTGTGAGGGTATCATAGATCAAATAAAGTATTAAAAGCCAAAATAAACCTTACAGTATTTCTACTATCACCTAGAATTATAAAGAAAAAAAAAATGAAATATTTAAAAATTTGAGTAAAAATGCTTGTAAAATTTTGAAAGCAGAATAAGTAAATATTGCTAAATCATGACCAGAACAAGAAATTTCTTCAACGATCATCCCGGCTCCCATTTTGCAGGTGGTGATACCAGTGCTAAGCTTGCTTTGTTTTCTCTTTTCCCTGTCTTTCAGTTCTTTCTGGTGCCAGCTAAATGAGCAGCTTCCTATTTTCATTTGAAAGTTTAAAGCCTCAAAACTGTCCAGTTTCTTACTTGAAGGGAAGACAGTTTTATATTCAAAATATATAATTTAAGCTTCCCAGAGACTGCAGGCAATAAACATGCTATTCTTTTCTCTGACTCTCAGCCCTGAATTTGGCTCCAGAAAATTAAGTTTGCCAGTGATGTAGACTGCCCCAATGAACTTTTAAGTAATATTTCTTTCAGGCACCTTTGAGTGCTTAAGAGAACAGCAGACTCTCCCTCCTTGTCTACCCACTGGCTGGGTTTCTAAAAATCCCACTGTGTCATTCTGAATCAAAGCCGCTGCCATCCTGCTAACAGGCTCTTGTCCTTTGACTTATTCCAGTCATTGACACAGCGAGAAGCATTATGAGCCACTATCTTAGCGTTTCCAATCTGAGAATGCAACTGCTAAATTATTATTATGCCTACGTGTCTTTAAGTACAGATGAAAGCTCTTGGGCCATTCTCATTTTCAAAACTACAGGTTGGGTTTGCTAGCTCAGATTAAGCCTATAATGGTGATTTCCTTCAGGCAACTATTAGAGGATTCTGTATCCTGAATAAATAATGACAAAACTGAGCATTTTCAAATCTAGAGTCAATTTTATTTTACAGAGATGAGGTTAAAGCAAATCGTATGATGGTATTCAGTGAGACTTTATGAAAGCCGCCAGGGTATATGTCTATGGGAAAGATAATTACTTGTATCATTTACGTTTTTTCATTGATTTCTTTCAACATCTATCTTTGTTGCTATTTCTAAAAACTAAAATTTTATTATTATAGAAAGCATATATTATTATGCAATTTGATTGCATTTATTTAGTAGGTAAATTTTATTAGAAAAATCTTTTATATCAAGCCACATTCAAATGTAAGCAAACTGCAGTCTTTCTCAGATCCTTTAACTTGGCTTTCCAAGTTGGTATCATACTGTTGTAATGTTTGTAAGAATTGTGCTGGTAAATTCTCAGTATCTAGATAGTTAACTGAAGTGACTAGCTAATAAATTAGCAGAAATTACAGTGACTATAAATTAAATTATATTATCCACCTGCCACATGTTTATACAGGAAAACTGACACATAGACCGCATTGCTTACAGTGCTTCCCTTAAATTAGTGTTTGGAATGTAAATGTTCCCTGACTGTATTGACTGAAAAATTATGGTCAGGAGAGGTTTGTGACAGTTCTGTAAGGAAACAGAGTCAGATGATGCCACTTTGTAGATTGTGGCTATTCAAAGAGAGAATATTTTCTTTATTCTCAATGTAAAGACAGAATATAAAATAAATTTCCAGGAATCCTTTGACCAGAATTTTCTTTTCTTACAGATAATGAAAAGCCTGCCTCTAAAATAAGAGGTACTGGCCAGGCACGGTGGCCCACATTTGTAATCCTAGCACTTTGGGAGGCCAAGGCAGGTAGATCATCTGAGCTCAGGACTTTGAGACTAGCCTGAGCAAGAATGAGAGCCCACCTCTACTAAAAATAGAAAAACTATCTGGGCATTCTGATGGGTGCCTACAGTCCCATCTATTGAGAGGGCTGAAGCACGAGGATCGCTTGAGCCCAAGAATTTGAGGTTACTGTGAGCTCCTGTGGCACTCTACTCAGGGAGACGGAGTGCAACTCTGTCTCAAAAAAAGAAAAAGAAAATGAAATAATAGGTATTGGATACTAGGATCAACTATCCTACGTTCCACTTTTGAGAATTGCAGTAGTTGAAGACAAGGAGAGAAAGAGAAATAGGAAAGTGAAGGTCAGGCACAAGTTTCTCTTACTTGTTCATTAAAAGCTGTACAGACACATTTAAAGGCTGGTCTCCTCTTAAATCTGAGTTTCAGGATACACTTTATAATAATAATCGCCAACTAAAGTTCTGACATCAGGCTTTTATCCTGCCTTTTCCAGTTTTGTTAAAACACTAAAAATTAAAGTGCTGACACTCATCACCCTTGCATTTTAAACAAAGCAAATGCTTGCAGTTCTTGAGGTCAATGGCTTTGCAACTTTTTTTGTGTTACCCTGGTAATGTTCGTGTATTCATAATGATGGTAAAGAATTACTGGTCAGTTATGTATGGAGGAAGAAAGTTTCTGGCTGGAAGACCTTCCTAGCAGAAGAGATTTAGCATCATTATTTCTGAAATATGACCTTCCCAGCAGCATTTCTAATTATACTCCCAAATTAGAACTAACATGCTCTGAACACCAGACTCATCATTATGACTTACACTACTCAGTTCTATAGAGAAGTGAGCATTCAATGCAGCAAATTTTTAAAAAGGCATTAAAAATTGTGGTCTTGGAAAAAGGAAGTCTTTTGAATGTATCAATTCCCCTTGTTAGTAAATAACCGAGGCAGTAATTATGAACCATATGTGGGCCACACTCTCAAACGTACTTGGAAAAATAAATCTGTCAGTCAGCACTGTTGGCCTTGGTCATGCCTTCCTTAGTATCAAGAGAGTGAGTATGAACAAAAGTCATCTACTGAAGCAGAAAATATGCTTAATAAACTTCAAGCTTCTGAATAGCTTCTCCAAGTAGTTCTTTCTAAGGAAAGTGAAGGACATCATCATTGAATTATTTACATGCATCTTTCTTATTTTATAAATTGGCAGTCCTAAGCAGCATACATCTGAGATGAATGTTAATATCAAAATGATATCATACAAATTGGCTCTTTATAAAGACTTTCAATATGAGCCACAGAATTTTATGATCTTTTTGTTCTTGGGTGTTTACAATTTTTTTCTTTTGTCTAACCTTGCTTAGTTTTTACACCTCCGTAATCCCAAACTTCTTTTTCTTGATACACCAATATGCTATTCTTTTATTTGTAGTATTTCAATAATTTATACATATATATACATGTATTTACTCAAATTATTTACATATTGGAGAGAAAAATATGTAAAGACACAGAAAGGAAAGAGAGCGGACCGGTCTGGTCTTTTCTTTTAGGCGGTTGTACCTCCTTACGATTGTTTCCGGTGTAGAGTCATAAACTCCTTGGATTGAGGCCCTGTTCGGAGTGTTGTTTTCATCATTTTCGTATACATTACTCATTTTTCAGAGGCAGATAGGTGATTCCCCTTATGTCATTCCATTTGGGTTTATGTGTACTTGGGTTTTCAGAATAAATTAAATGTCATCAGCTACTGATAATGATGCCAGATTACAGTTACTGAGTGCTTACTCTACCACAGTTACTAACATACCTGGTCCTTTAATCTTCATCACTCTATGAAGTAGATATTACTGTTGTCATCATTTTTTATTTTGAAGGAGCTGAGACACAAACAAGGTAAAAACTTTGTCAAAGGTCACACAGCCTGATAAAGATGGAATTTTAACCCTTTAACCATTAACCATTTAACTTGGTGTCTTAAGCCCTCTGAAACCACCCAAATAACAGTTGGCTTCTCTTCTTGATCCTCCTGACTTTCTTCTCAACTGTCTTCCTGGCCTTTTTTCTGAAAGACAAATACCCATGCTTTTACTCATAATTAGAAAGTAAGTACATTCTTATTTTTTTCCTTAGAAGATTTTTTTTATTTATTTCAAATTATTATGAGGGTACCAATTTTTAAATTACGTTGTTCCCACTTCCAGAGTAAAGTTCCAGTTGTAAAAGAGCCCCTCACCCCTGGGGAGGCGTGTTATATACCCTTGCAATGTGCACATTAGGTAAGATCCCACTTCATGCCCTCTCTCCATCTGCGAATTTTCCTTCCCCTTCCCCCTCCTCCCCTGTCTCCGTACTGGACTATATCTGTGTTTTATTGTTCATATGAGCATGGAATTGTTTATACATTGGTTTCATATTAGTACTGAATATACTGGATATTTATTTTTCCATTCTTGTAATACTTTACAAAGGAGAATATGTTTCAGCTCCATCTAGGTAAATATAAAATATGTAAAGTCTCCATCTTTTTTAAGGGTTGAATAGTTTTCCATGGTACATATATACCACAGTTTGTTGATCCATTTATGGGTTGATGGGGATTTGGGGTGCCCAGCTTCCACGACTTGGCTATTATGAATTGAGCTGCAATAAACATTCCGGTGCAAATATGTTTGTGATAAAATGATGTTTGTTCTTCTGGGTAGATACCTAGCAATTCTTGATGTTGTTCTTCAGCTACTCAGCGTTACAGGCCTGGTTTTCATTCAGAGGGCTCTGCCATGTGGCAGGGGTGAGTATTGAGAGTGCTTGCTATAGTCTGTGGCATGCATTGAAGGCTCAATGAATTTTTTTAATGCAAAATGAGGTAAAGACCGACTACCCTGAATTTCAACATCCCTCCCCTATCACTTTTTTAAAAATTTCAAAATATTATGGAGGTTCAAATGTTGTAGGTTGTATGTATCAATTTTGTTATGTCTGAGTAAGGGTTATACAAGTGCTCATCACCTGGGTAGTGCTCATTGCACCCATTGGGGAGGTTTTTGTCCATCTCTCCGGCCTCCCTTACCCCTGCCCCCTGTTTGATTCACACTGCATTTTACTTCCCTCTGTGTTCCAACTTCCTGAGTGATATAGAGTTCTTGTGGTGTTTGTTTCTCCATTCTTTAAATAAATATTTCCATTAGGATGATGGTCTCCAGTTCCATACAATTTTTTTTCATCTAAATTGTTGCAAATGGACTTAATTCATCTTTCTTTGACACAGAGTAGTATTCCCTGCCACTTTAAAATATTCCCTGCTTTCC
>CAUYQV010020432.1:0-23472 GCA_963574575.1 Galagoides demidoff | reverse complement strand
GTTGATGGGCACATGGGCTTCTTCCATGACTTTCTTATAACAAATTGAGCTGCAATGAATAATCTCGTGAAAATATCTTTTTTGCAAAGTGATTCATTTATAAAACATACTCCTAAGTGTACTTTCCACAATTTCAACTTTCAGATTCTTTAAGATGAAGTGAGAATTTAGAGACATTTGTAAAGATAGATAAATGCAGTATCCTAAATATGTACACATGTAAATTTTATTTCTGACCCTTTAGAATTGTCTCACCCATACCTATCATCAGCAAACAATATTAGAGTCTCAACTTTGTCAAAGCTTTCAAAATATCTCTAGTTTTCATAAGGACCACAGCATCTTTCATTCATCTTCAGTATGTTTTATAAAGAGACAGCAAGTAAGCCACAACAAATTCTATTCTACAAAGTGTCTAATGTGCAAACTTATTTGTATTATTATATTTTTGTCCATGTACATATTTTAGTACAGTTAAAATGAATACAATATTTCAAAGGAAATGAAACTGAGCCTAATGCTGTGCTTTTATCTTATGCTACATAAGAAACATTCATCTCCCTTTCCTTGCTGTGACAATGATTTTGTTCTTTCACTTTATGCCTTGGTATTGTTTATCTGATTTTTCTTTTTTTTTTCTAGTATTTGAAATTTGAAAAGCAGAGAGTGCCTGCAAAGCTTATATACCTAAATCAACTATTTAATACATTTCAACAACTAATGAGGATTTTGGAGAGGCTAAATAAAGTGTACTTTTAAGGATAAATACAAGTCAAGATTAATGTGAACCTAATTTCAACTCATTTTATTAAAAATTTAAGAAATTTGATAATCATGTTTAATACAGATCATATTATTTACTGGCAGAATTATATGCCTTTTAAATGACTATTTTTTTTTCAACTAAGAAAGTAGCCAAGTAAACTAAGCCTTAATTGTTGTCCTGTTTTTCCTTCATGTGACAATTGCTGATTTGTTTTTTGATTTTTTTCAAAAATCCATTCACTCCAGTAATCAGAGCATATAAACCTTATCGTGAGTTATAATATTATGTGACAATATAAAAATTAGGAATGACTTTAACCTGTAAAATAAATTTTAAGTAATACTAGAACTTATATGAATACATAGTCTTACTATAGGTTGTTTTGTTTTGTTTTATTTTGTTTTGTAGTTTTTGGCCAGGGCTGGGTTTGAACCCTCCACCTCCATCATATGGGACTGGTGCCCTACTCTTTTGAGCCACAGGAGCTTCCCCTTACTACAGGTTTTTAACAGACAAACACACTAATGTACTATCAAGTATTCGTGTGGATATGGAATGGATATCCAATGGCTAAAGACCAAAAGAATTGAACAGAAATACTCTAACTTCATTAGAAAATATCTCTCATAGGTATAGTTCAGAAATTGAGAAACAATCATTTCTGCATACTGTGGTTAAACAAATAAGAAAAGAAAATAAGAAAATACGCTAAGTATTTAGAGCTAGGTTTCTTGTGATAGAAGACATGAACGCAGATATCGTCCACTAATAGATGCTAATATTATTAAGGAAAAGTTTCAGCAAGAACAGAATATTTGAATTGTCTCTAAGTGTTTTCCTTTAACTATTTAAAAATTACAAAGACAAAAATAATTATTGTACTATAGTGACTCCACATGTGTGAAATGATCAAGGTTAACATCACTAGTAATAACTATATGTATAAAATATATCCCTAATAACAAGGGCACAGCAATTCTGTGTTACCTTTCCTGACATCGAATACACATATCTCAAAACTAATCATGAGACCTAAAAAAAAAGGCAAACCCAAATTTAGAGACATTTTATTTAAAATTAATGCAATTAATCTTCAAAAGTATCAAGGTCATTAAGTTTAGACTGAGCTATGATTACATAATGAAGGAAATCAAGAGGATTATTAAATTTGCTGTAACACACTGGATTGGAGCCTCAATCAGCAAAAAGGTAGTGAAAAGAACTTGTGGAAACTAACGAGATCTGTCTTGTTGTTAGTAGTATTATGACAAAATTAATTTCTTAGTTTTGCTAAATGTTTTATACTTAAGAAATATATTAACAGAAGAGAAAGCTAGGTAAATGGTAGAGAAGAATTCTACCATTTTGCAAATATGGTATAAATTTAACATTATTATACACACAAAAAGCACTGGGAGTGTTCTGTGGGGACTACAGTAGCTATGGAGATGTAGGTCTATGAGTTAAGTCAAAACCTATACAACTATACACCCAAAATCTGAATTTTAGTGTTATAAATTCAAGAAAAATCAACCAAGACATAGAGGGACGGACTGACTGCCAAAAGAGATTTATGAATTTAACCATATTAATTACATAAACACATTGAAGGATATAAGGAAGAAATAAGCTGACTGACATAAGATTCTAGGTGTTTGGTAGAAATTGACAGTGACATCAGGTAAACCTGGAGTTTTCTTCACATATTTATTTTTAAATTAGTTTTCTTATTTTAAATGGAAAAATTTACACGTCATCTACATTTTTAATTTATGGGAGTATTATTATTCAATGGATTTCCTTATTATCCCTTCTATTCTCTGAGGTTGATAGCAACATTCTTTTGTATCTGATTTGATAATCTGTGTCTTTCCTCTTTTGCTTCGTGGCCAGGATGGCTAGACCTTTATTTGTTTTAATGATCCTTCCAAAGCATGAGCTTTTGGTTGCATTGGTATTCCTTATTGTTTTTTGCATTTTAAATTTTACTAATTTCAACTCTTAATTTTTTTTTCTACTTGCTATGGATGTACTTTGCTTTCCTTCTAATTTCTTGTGCTATAACCATAGAACAGTAGTTTGAGAACTTTCATATTTTCTATTATAGGATTTAATACATTTTTAATTTCCTTTTTAGCACTGCTTTAACTGCACATGCCAAATTTTGATGTGTTGTATTTCTAAAAATAGTTATGTTATATTTCCCTTTTTATTCAGTGTGATTTTTAAAAAGTTTCCCTTGGGACTTTATCTTTGATTAATGAGTTTTTAAGTTTTTGTTCCTTTATTTTCAAATTTTTGGAATTTTTTTGAATCCAGTATTCTTTAGGCTTCTATGTCTTTACTGTTATTATATTTACTTCTCTAGAATAAAAAATTACTATTAGGAGCATTTAATTGTCCACTTAAATTTCCAGGTTTCCCTACATCTATTTTTAGTTTCATTAGTATTTGCCTCATATATTTTGATGTTCTTTGTTAGATACATACTTATTCAGGATTTTAATGACTCTGAAAGAATTTATCCCTTTATCATTATGTAATCTCCTTTTTTCCCTAAACATATTTCATGTTTTAAGTCTAATCTTTTGTATTAATACAAATTAATAAAATTTTTGGTTAGTGTTTGCAGGAAATATTTTCTCATTTTTTTACTTATTTAAGTAACATATTAAATTATATAAGTATATAATATTATACTTATGTATTATGTTATAAATGAGTTTCTAGTGGGCAGCATATATTTGAATCTTCCTTTCTTATATAATTTTTAAAATCTATATTTTTAACTATTTTGTTTAAACCATTCACTTTTAAAGTGATTAAGTGATTATTATTAAAACTAAATTAAAAGGCATCCTCTTGTTCTATATTTTCTATTTTTCTCTCTTATTTTTCTTCTTTCTTCTTACATGTAAACTGAACATTTTTACAATTTCATTTTAATTTATTAACTAATTATTTAAATTTCTTTACTGAAAGAACAGTTATTAGTGGTTCCACTGGAGTTTACACTCTATCCCCAATCAATGCCAAAATTCAGATATAATGTCTTATTTTATCTGTGCTGCAATAACAAAATACTTGAGGCTGAGTAATTATTAAAGGAGAGAAATTTGTTTTTCACAGTTCTGGAGGCTGTGAAGTTTAAGTTTAAGGCAGCAGAAGATTCAGTTGGTATCAACTTTCAAGTTGGTATCTCTCCTGTGTTCTCACAGATTAGAAAGAACAAAAGGGGCAAACAGTTTCCTCTTCCATAAAGTCATTAATAATATCCTTAAAGACCCACTTTTTAATAATACCACATTGGATGATTAAGTGGTAACATGTTCAATCCATAGCATTCTGCCCCTGACATCCCCCCCACCCCCAAATTCACATCCTCTGACACACAGAACACATTCATTCTATCCTAATAGCCCTAAATTCTTAATTAATTTCATCAAATTAATTGCATCAAATTTAAAGTCTATGTCCATAATGACACCTAAACATTATCTAAATCATAATATGGGTAAGAAGCAAGGTATGATTCATCTTGAGGCAAATTGTTCTCTAGCTGTGAGATTTGGAAATCAAACAAGCTAAGTGCTTCCAAAATACAATGGTAAGGTAGGTGTAGGATAGATAGTCCCATTCCACAAGGAAAAGATAGGAAAGAAGAAAGGGATAACAGATCCCAAGTAAGTTTAAAACCCAAGAAAACAAACATTAAATAGTGAAGTTTGAAAAAATTAATCTTTGAATCCATGTTCTGCCTTCTCAATATGCTCGGGCTGAGCCCCTGAGGCTGCAGGTGATCCCAAACCTACATCTTCAGTTTCTCCCTCCCATTCTTTACAATATTAGTCTCATTAATTTCATATATCCACATGCTATTAATATAATGATTCATTTCATTGAATACACTCATTCACTTTGTTGTTACAATAATTACTTAAAACGTAATTCTTAAATCAATTAAGAATATGAAACCTAACATATAATATTTAATTTCATTTAATCTTTCTCTGACACTTTCTCTTTCTTTAAATAGATATAGATTTCTTATCTGTATGATTTTTCTTTTTCTTTGAAGAACCTTTTAAGCATTTATTGTAGAGCAGGCCCCTTGGCAATAAAATCTTTTAGTTTTTGTTTAAGATCAATATTAGCCTTATTTAATTTTTGAATAATAATTTATTTGAATGTGGGATTCTATTTTTTCTCAATACTTTTGATCTCTTGAACCACTCTTTTCTTACTTCATGGTTTCTGAAATGAAGCCCAATGGAATTATTATACTTGGTCTTCTAAAGGAAAGGTATTCCAACCCCTTCTGGTTATTTTTAGATTTTTCTCTTTGTCTTTGATAACTATATATTGAATACATTATGCCTAGGGAGAGATGTTTTGTATTTACTCTATTTTTTATTATCTAAACTAGCTGGACCTGTGATTTTTGTGTCTGTCACTATTAAAAAAAAAAATTCTTGGTCATCTTTAGTTCAAATTTTTTTTTAGTAATGCCCTTTTTTGGTTTCTCTTTCTGATATTTCAATTACACAGCATGATCTATCTTTTTAAATTGTTCACTTTCTGCATATTACTGATATTATTACTAGTATTGGCTCATTCTTTCTTTGCATTATACTTTTGGAAGTTTTTATTCCTATGTCTTTAAGCCTGCTGATCACTCCCTCAGGCTTGTCCAGTGTCTTAGTCCATTTTATACAGCTATAACAGAAACCACAGACTGGGTAACTTACAAAGAAAAGAAATTTATGTTACACAGTTTTGGAGGCTGGGAAGCCTAAGAGCATGGTGTCAGCCTCTGGCCAGGGCCTTTGTTCTGCATCATAGTATGGGAGAGGGTAAGTGGGCACAGGAGACAGACTGAACAAATGGGGTAAACTCCCTTTTTTTACCGTACCAACCTCCACAAGAACTAACTAACCACTGTGGTAATGGCATTAGTCCATTCATAAAAGCAGAGTCCTCATAACCCAGTCACCTCTTAATGACCTCACTTCTTAACACTGTTACAATGACAAGTTTTAACGTGACTTTTGGCACAATCAACCATACAGTCTAGTCTACCGAGACCATTAAAAGTATTCTGCCTTTTTTCTCATAATATTTTTAATTGCTGATTTTTTTGATTATTATTAGAGTTACACTTGCTCTCATCATTAATATATTCATTCATGTTGTCTATATTTTCCCCTTAGAGTGCATAGTTATGTTGAGGTTTATGTTTGCTATTTCTAAAATTTTTGTCATACTTGAATCAAGTACTGATGATTACATTGCCACATCAAACCCTCTCTCCCCACCCCCATCCCTTGTTGTTTTTTTTTTTTTTTTTTTAGCATATCTTGGGAATTTTTTTGTTGCAATTCAGACATGTTGGGTAGTAGGAATCTCAGTAAGTCAGGCTTTAGTAAAAGGTTTTATGCATTTCTGGCTATCCATCCACATATACTTAATATTTTCTGTAGCAGTATGTGCATAAGACTTCTTTTTCCTCTGGAATCCTTGATTTTGTCCCCTGTTGCCTTCGAGTTTCCCCAAGAATTCCTTCTTAGGAAATGACTGGGTCATGCAGCTCTCTCTCTCAGTTGCAATTCGCTTTCGTTATACTAGAGTCCTGTTGAGGGAATTAAGAAAGCTAAAAGACAGCAGAGTTGTGTAACTCTTTTTCTCCATTCACATAACCCGCTGGTAATGTGTTTTCCCATGCAGAACAGAACTATCCTAGGGAGAATTCTCTGGATACATTGCAAAATGGTTATTTCTTCATTACTGTGCCTGAAATAGATATTTTTCTCAGATCTTCATCCTGAGAACCTAGGCAGGGTCCTGGAAGTAAAACTCAAAAGAGTATTGGATCTCTTTGAAAACTGTGCTCACCTGGAGTTTACCCCTCTTGAAATAATCCATACTAATTCTCCAGCATTTCCTTACTATTGTCATGTAAATGTTCCTACCAGTTTATAGGTCCTGTGGTTCCTGCTCCATGTAAGGTAATCTCAGCTTTAACTTTCTTTATTTGCACACTTTTCAGATTTGTCTTGCAACTTTCAATCTCAGATAAGTCCAAGAAAAGTCATCAATTTTCATTATTTTCAACTTTTTTCTTCTTAAAAAAATGACATTGATGACTTACAACTCTTTAAATACTATAGATTTAACTAAAAATTGTTACATACTTTCTTACCTGAGTGGTCATACTTCTGTATATTTACTTGGTGATAATTTATCGAGCTGTATATTTAAATAGTTGGGAGCTTTAGAGTATGTATTTTTTTTAAAATAAAAGCATGAATATCACCGGAGGATAATATGCACTTACCAGTAAATTTATAATTTATGAAACTGGTCATACTAAGCATTAGCAAAAATAGGAAAAATTGAAATTGTGAAGCACTGCTAGTGAGAAAGTAAATTCATAACACCACTTATTAAATTATATGACAATTCTATTTTGTATGCATACAATACCAAATTAGTCTAAATATATATCAAAATATTTCAAAAGAATGTTCAAAACAACAAAATTTGTAATACCTAGAAGTTAAAAAACCTAAGTGTCCAGAAACAGTAAAACTGACAAATATGTCCTCATATAGCTCTACAGGGTAACACTTTACAATGAAATGGAAAAAAGTACAAATGTGTCTGAATCTTACAAACCTAATACTGAGCAAAATAAACTAGTCCCAACATAATGCATTCTGTAATATGTTATGTCTATAAAGTTTTTAAAAGGGTGAAAAAAATCTGCATTAGAAATCCAAGTAATAGTGAATCTGGAGGAGAAGGAAGCAGGTGATGATGGAAGGTGAGCCCAGGGTGTCTTCTGCTGCTGGTAGGGTATCATTCTTTGTTCCATTCGGTGGGGAAACTCTGTGTCAATATTGTGACAACATATAAAACTGGATATTTTGGTATCGTGTGTATTTCTTTATGTGTGTTACCCTTCAAATTATAAGAATAGACAACCATTTTAAAATAGCACTTAAAAATGCAAAAGGCAAATTTTCAAAGCAGAGCACAATGCATCTTGATCATCTTTGCAAGTCCAGTGCACGTATGATTCACTATGGAGACACCAGAGATTGTTGAGGAGAAATTATAGCACCATGAACTTTACCTAAATAACTGTGAGGCAAAAAGCACAGAGACAGTGGAGTACGCTTTAGTATCACTGAATTGATTCCTATTTATCCACAAATTAATCATTCCTAGAGAAATCCATATTCTACACATAAAATAAGTGTATCATTAACTCATTATAAGGTGAGATTATGTTTGTTTTTGTTGCTTATTTTGCAATGGACTCCAATGAACATTCTTAGTAACTTTTTCACAAAAAAAGATCAAAACCACAAACTGCCTAATTTAAGAATTTACTTTTTATGACAGTTCAAGATGATAAAGTAGTTTATGATTTTTGTGTCTGGTTATTTTAATAAATGCAAAGTCAAAAGGGAGAATTGGACTT
Organism: Galagoides demidoff; assembly: GCA_963574575.1. Lineage (NCBI taxonomy): Eukaryota > Metazoa > Chordata > Mammalia > Primates > Galagidae > Galagoides > Galagoides demidoff. Next base: position 15,220 of record CAUYQV010020432.1, on the reverse strand, counting down.
ATTTGGGAAATTATATGGTAAGCCTTATTATTGCACTTTTCAAATACTCCTGAAAGCTAAGTATCTCTTACTTAGATTTCCTGGAATACTCTGGGCATTATAAAATCTTTAAATGTTGATTTAGGTGTTTAGTAACTTATTTCTTTAACCACCATGGATAGCATAGTCTATAGTCTTCATTGATATTTTATTATAATTCATTAAATAAACATTCAGTAAAAAATATTCTATTTGACCTAATTTTACCCTGAGTCTTGATCATTCTCTCATTATGTAATTTTACTAATAACTAATCTAAATTTAGTGACTTTCCTTTTCTTTATTTATTAGATTCTTAGGAAAATATGTTCAAATTAACAAGAGCAATAATGGATACAAAAGTATACAATCAAAATTTTTCATTTAGCCTGGCATCTTTAGACACAAAAGAAGTTACCAACTTATAACCATTAAATTATATTAATTAAACAAATAGAATCAGCTACGCTGTCCAGTGAAGCATTTCACCTTAGTGTATTATCTGGGGCCACATGACTAAGGCAACACAGAAATCACTAGAATGGGTCAGTGTTCTGGTGGTAAATGGTTAAGTATCATGAGTGGGAGTCCACTGGTGAGAAATATGTAGCACCTGCCAATTTCTATACCATAACTATTGCAAATTTCCTGATTTAAAGTGATCCATGTGATGCGATAGAATGCAGAGTTGGGAGGAAATAGGCACAATTGCTCTTCAGAAGATATCACTACAGCACACCACTGCCTGTAATGGAAAAAAAAAAAAGAAAGAAAATGGTCCCAAATATTGTAATAGATAAATAAAGCTCTCTTACCTTGTTCCAATTCAGATTTTATATTAAATGGCAGCCAGAAATTTAGTGTTACACTTTAAGCATCAATTTTATGTGAAACTAGCATTTAAAGTTTATTCTGCAGAGATTATCAAATGACATCATTTAAATTCCCTCAACAATGTCAAGTATATTTGACAAAGAGGCAAATTCCCTGTAGGGAGAAAAATTCTATCAAGATGTGCACAGAACAATAAGACTACAGCTCCAGAAAAGCTTTGCTTCATTAGTCTTTGCCCTCGACTACTCTTTTCATAGCTGTAGCTTTGTTTCAAATCTGGGATAAATTAATTTAAGTGACAAAATGACCTTTTTAGCATGAATTGCGCCTGGGTTTATGCTTTCATTACTGTTCTTTATTGGCTATTGTACTTCCTAAAAACATACTTTAAGACATATATTTGACCAAATAGCTTTAATGTAGAGATATTTTAACATGGTATAAAGACTTTTTTTTTAAAATTAAGAGTGCTACCTGTGTATACAAAATATATATTATGGCTTATTACTAACAAATAGAGCTTTTACTCATCTTGCTTCTATTACATTACTTACCACTTACTGGTGGCTTCTTGTGTACCTTCCATTCACCTGTGTTTGTAATTCATTGGCACAGGAAAGAGATGTATTTTGAGGAAGATCTTTCAAGATGAGCAGCCAAGCAGCAATGTTGGTTCATAAAAATTTGAAAACTTAGTTCAGTGTGGTGGCTTATGCCTATAATCCTAGCACTCTGGGGAGGTGAAATAGGAGAATCGCTCAAGCTCAGGGATTGGAGAACAGTGTGAGCAAGAGTGAGACCCAGGATGTACAAAAATTAGCTTAGCATATGACAGACACATGTAGTCCCAGTTACTCAGGAGTCTGAAGCAGGAGAATCACTTGAACCCAGGAGTTTAAGGTCGCTGTGAGCTAAGCTGATGTCACGGTACTCTAGCCTGGGCAATAGAAAGTCTATCTCAAAATAATAATAATAATAAATAAAGAGTAAAATAAAATAAAAATTTCAAAACCTACTCTCATAGCACCTACGAGTGATATGACACAAACTGAAGGCAATATATTTAATTGAATAAAATGAAGAAAGAGTACTTGGTAGACTCTTGTCAAAAAATATGTTATTCTAACATAATTGTGTACACATTTCTTACTTTTGGCTATCTACACACATATTTGACTAAATTTCACCAAATTATCCAATTCAATAACTTTGCAGAAGACTTAATTTGTGGTAGCTGTGGGATAGATTCTAGGAACAAGTTTCCATAATGACAATAGATAACTCTGGCAAAGGAAGCGATTTACCCTTCAAAAAAGTAAGAAACAGTATAGTGTGCCAAAAAGAATTAGGAGTGAGGCACAGATTTCAATACATCAACACTTAGAAAATTTCATCTCTATCGTATTAGTCACATGTTCTATTTTAGGAAAATTGCTAACATGAGAATTGAATGAAAATCTAAAGACAAGAGGTCAAACTGGTAATTGAGGTGAATAATTTGTGTAATAAAGTAAATTTATTTAGGGACTTGATTACCCATCTTCATTATCTGCAGTGCTGTACTTTCAATTCTGTTTTAACTAATGTGAACATCATTTTTAACATAATTAAGATGTTAAAATTATCATCCTTATGGATTTTATTAATTTTTTAATATGCCAGTGTTGCATAATTTTTATTTATTTCTTGTAGTGAGTATTTTTAGCTTTCCTAAATATTAACATGTATGTCTCTATGGTATTTTGAGATATTAACCGGTATTTTTTTCTGTTATTTTCTCTGATTTTTCTTTTTTTGTTCATTTTAACATGAAGATAAGAGACTGAAGGGAAAAAAATAAGACACAGGTAGTCTATAAGTCTTTGAGCTCCAAATCCTAAAATCCTAGCGATGTAGAAAGTAGACCCCTCCCACATGTCGATTCATGTTAGTACATATTCTCAGTATCACAAAGGCTGGGGTTTCAAATATGTACACATATATGATATAGAAAACATATAGGCTACAGATGAAAATAAAATAGACTCAAATTGTAAGTGTACAATCACCTTCAGAAGATGTTAAATATTAATTATTTCTAGAGGAATTTACTTGGAAGATATAATTCTCATGATAATTAAACATCTAGGTCAGTAAAATATCAGCTTAAATAAAAAAGAAAACTAAGACAAATATGGAATAAATTTAAAAATAAAACTAAGAAAAATATAGAAGATATTATTAAAAAACATTTGCAACTATTAACAGCAGCAGTAAACTTTGATATTTGATAATACAAACTGTGCAGATATAAGAATTATAAAAAGTTACATAGAAAGAGATAATTGAAAAGAATTCCTCTGTGGCTATATTACAGTCTTAAAATAGACTTTAAAGCAAAAATAGCATTAGCAGGTTTAAAGAGGGCCATTGTATGCCATAACATAATGACAAAAGTTTCAATTTGCCTGGAGAAAATAAACTTTACTTTTAATGGCAAGAAGGCATGTTCATTTTCATAATAGAGAAAGAATAGATTTCATGGTCTCTAGTTTTCATCCACATAATAAAATTCTAAGAAAAATGCATTCTTTTCTCAATAACAACCATCCATTTATGACAAAGACACATCCATTTCCAGCCCATAGTTACTTGAGAATTTCCAGTACTGGGACTGGACTCTGAAGTATGTGGATATTGCTTTTTCCTCATTCTCAAAAAGGAAATAAATCACCTTATTAGCAACACTATCCCTAAAAACTCCCAGTATTGTTATTGGGTAATAACAATATCAGAATCTATCATTGTCAAAATTTTTTCCGCTGCAAGAGACCAAATTTAAGAAAAAAATATTTTGAACCATTTCTGGGTGGTCTTTTTGGCTCTACTTTTCTTTATAAGATTTGGGGCCCAGGAAGATTTTCCCCATGGTTCATTCAGGAAGCACATGCTACCAAGTGCTTTGTGCACATCTAAAGAGAGACAGAGGAAATACCTAAACAATGAAATAAATTATTTTTCTTGAATTTTTTAGACTATCTCAGGTAAGCTGCTTGCACCCGACCCATAATACCATTAATATGATGTCAGGTACTAAGTGAATTAAGTAAATATTCAAGAACCAAATCTGAACTCCTGAAAGGTTTGCGTCACCAAAACTGCTTCCCACTACTCAGAGCCCAGAAATGTAGGCGGGGTTGGATTTTGCTTCCCTTGAGTCTAGAATGTGTGTGTTGAACAAACACAAGAAGAAAATTGTACTTCTCCAAGTTAAATTGACAAGGAGAATTGACAATCTACTGTGTGCACTACTTAGGGGTTAGTGTGTAGTATAGAAAAATGAATTCTCTGTGTTGAATCTAACTAGGAATTATACATATCAAATTTTTAATTTAGAATAGTAGAAAACCTATAAAACTAATGTATCTGTCAGGACTACCCTATTTCAAAATTAGTAATTTTTGATGTAATGCAAACCATAATTACTATTTTATCTTCAGAGAAACCAAGATAGTTTATTTTATTAATGATTAAGCCAGGGACTATCATTATCTTTAGCAGTTTGAATATCTGGTAATTTGGTTATATCATGCTAAAATATCACTTTAGAAAATATGGTAACATTTGCTCTGCCTAGAGGAGTCTATGAGATGAAACTTACATAATCAAGGAAATAATATGAAAGGGTATTTTGGAAATCTGATTTTTCAAAAGTACTTATTATTCATAATTGACTATGGAGGTTATAGGTTTGCATTTCATGTTTCTAAGGAAACGATGAACATTGGAAGTACTGCGTATCTGTATTTTCATATCAACTTGAAATCTGTGTTAGTGACCTTCACAATTGCCTTCATTAGCTGAATCTTGAAAATGAAAGCAGTTAACACTGGTTTACTGTATTCCTTAAATATGTTCATAGTTTAACATCATTTTCTTCAAAGGAAATTTGAAAATATGCCCTTCGCTTGCCACATGCTATAGTTTAAGTATCGGGAAATCAAACAGAATCTGGAAATCAGCCTTTAATTTATAAAATAGGGATTTAACTAAAAACATATTTAGGTAGTAATGTAACAAAGCCATGAAAGTATAAGAAAATTTAAAGTTTTTATGTCATGAATCTGAAATAGTATCTTTATGCTCACACTTATATGTGTATATAGATATGTAGAAATAGTATATAATAGTATACTTAAATATATAGTTATTTGGATTTATATATTTTATGTGTTCTGTCTTGTAGTCAACTTTTCACTTTTCAGAGAAAGGAGTGAACTGTGATAATTCCAATTTTTTTTTAAAGTCTTTCTAAAGTTTGCTATGGCCTCTCTATCCCAGAATGTTAATAATGACATTTTGAAGAACAAATCACACGGCCAGTGTCAGGCTTCTTTTCATGCAACCTAAAGAATATATTTGCAAGAGACCTAAAAAAAGTACTTAGGTCAACATGAAGACATTTTTAAAAGTTTCTTTCAACCTCATTAAGATGCTTCAAAGTGTGTCTCAAATACAGTTGTGTGTTGTTTAATGGCTGAGATTCATTTTGAAAAATGTATCATTCAGTGATTTCTTTATAAATATAGGGTGTTTTCTGAGCCTTGGTGGTATAGATAGCCCCTATTGCTCCTAGGCTATAACTTACAGCATATTCATGGTTAACTCAATGTTAATTCAATATTGTAGGCAATTGTAAGACAGTGGTAAACAGTTGTGTATCCAAACATATCTGAACCTAGAAAAAATGCAGTGTATATATGGTATGAAAGGAAAAAATGGAACATCTGCATAGGGCCCTTATCATGCATGGAGATTCCAGGACTGGGAGTTGCTACGTCTGGGTCAGTGAGTGAGTGATGAGGGCAGGTGAAGTCTCAGACATTCCTGTAACTACTGTAGTCTGTAAACACCATACACTTAGACTACGTTCAGTTTAAAAAAATATTTTAGTCTTCCACAATAAATTAACCTTAGCTTCCTGTAAATTTTTTTCTTTATGAACTTTCTAATGTTTTAAACTTTTTGACTCTTGTAATAACATTTGGTTTAAAACACAAACAGTGTATAGGTGTACAAAAATATTTTCCTTCATTATGTTCTTATTCTATAAGGTTTTTCTTTCTTTAGAAACATTTTATTCTTTTTCTATTTTTTAATTTTTTTTTGTTATAATGAGTACTCACATTTGCCTAAGCCCATAAGGGTCAGAATCACTAGTAATACTGTCTTTCACTTCTATATCTCATCCCACTAGCATGTCCCCAGGGACAATGACATACACATGACACATTAACAGTAGTTATTTATTATTATTGTCAATATAGGGCACTGCACATAATTGTATGTGCTATACTTTTATAAGGTTGGCATTGTAGTAAGTTTGTGTGCACCAGTGTCACCACAACTATGTAATGCTGACCTACATTACAATGGATATGGTGTCACTAGGCTATGAGAATTTTGAACTTTATTCTAATAATATGAGTCTACTGAGTCTATTTATGGGGTCAGTTGTTGAAGAAATGTCCTTATGTAGTGCATGACTGTAGCTTCAGAGAAGAGTTTGCTCATAAGTCTAATGTGTATCTTGCAAATTGCATGTATTTAATAAATATTACACTGACAGATATATCAAAATACATGTGAATGCACACACAAAATAAATGTATACACATACATGTGTGAACGTGTTGACATTCCATCTACCATTCATTCTATGTGTATACACATGCATTTTATATAGAAACATATAGTAGATGATTATATTGATAGGTATATATTTACTGCTGATTTAAATAAATAAGAATTATCCCCTGGAAAATAGTTGTCAGATGTCATAGATCTGCTTTTTTTCTTTAACTTACCATTCATTTAAAAAAAAAAAATCTAAGTTATTCATGAAAAAAAATCAGCAAGCTTAAGTTTCAAAAGTTAATACTGAGTGAACAGGAAAAATCAAACGAAAAGCTTTCCCATATGTTCAGTAGTAAAGAAAAAAAAAATCTTTAAATATGGCTTTGAAAACATGAGGAGAAGAGGAGGTCCTGGGAGCCCAAGATAGAGTGTTTCAAATGGCAGGGGGATAATATGAAAATGTGAAACGTGAAAATGAGTGAGGAACGTAGCCCTTCACTCCATCAACACTCTCTGAGCTGCTGTAAGAGGGACATATGGGAGCTCAGACTTAACTAAGAAGTGGGAATTTCCTTGCAGTGATCATAATGATTTTGTAACATTTCTTATACTTCTGAGGAGACAAAGTGTGTTAAAGATATCAAAAATGTCATATTTATTATAAGCTGTTTAAAATGTTTTCTTTTACTTAGAGTACTATCCCATGGAATATACAGAAGAATATATACTCTCAATCAGAATTATTGCAGAATAAATATATACCACCACTTGTATTTAACTTTTTAGAAGGAATTAAGTAATAAATAGCAAATTATTGTTAAAATATATTATGAATTCAATTAGTTTACATGCATTTTTTGCAAATTTGAAAATTGTCTCAACGTGAGAAACATCTTACATAATAGGCACTGTTGCATACTTAATTCTGCATGATTAGTGAATATAATTTTCACTACTTCTAATAAATTTAAAAGCACATAATTGGGAAATATTTACTGATGATGTAGGGTAGAGATAGATGCTACAAAAGCTAATAATGCTGGAGAGGAAGGTGGGGTACATGCACAGGGAACATGATGATGCAACCCCTGTTTCATTAGATGACCTATGGATATGGTTTCTGATGAAAATTGCTGTCGTTCTACATAGAAAAAACAAAGGCATCCCAATCCGAGCGATATTCAGTGTGCTATTAACCAAAATAAAAAGAGTGGAATGTTTGAAAATTATCTATAACATCAACGTAACTATATGTACATGCATGCATACACATACGTATGTTCATATAAAGATTTTTATTTGTATCTTTTTTCTAAAAGTATTTTAAAGAGGTTGCTAATCAATTAGTATAAACTAGGCTGAACCTACAGCAGCACCCTGAATCTGTGGGGGTGCATTCCAAAACATACACTGGATGCCTGAAACCTCAGGTACTACCAAATCCTGCATATACAATACCGATCATTTATTTCTCTTCACAATTTCACATATAGAATGCTTCGTTCTTACTGTATAGATCTTAGTACCTTGGCATGCAGTTCCATTCCTGTGCTAAGTGAGAACTTGTACCTTTGCACTTAAAGGAAGCACTTTAAGACTTATTTCAGAATATCTGAACTTCCCCCAACTCAGCTCTTGTTCATGGAGGCCATTGTTAAGTAAAATAAGGGTTATCTGAACTCAAGCACTGTGGTAACAGGAAATTGATCTGGTAATCAAGGCAATTCCTAAATTACTGTCGGGTACATAGTGTGTACAGCATGGCTCCACTGGAGAAAAGGATGATTCGAATCTTGGGTAGGACAAAGTGGGATGTCTTGAATTTCACTATGCTACACAGCATGGCATGCAATTTTAAACATGTATATTGTTTATTTTTGGAATTATGTGTTTAAAACTTTCAGACCATGGTTGACAGCAGGCAACTAAAACCACAGAAAGTAAAACTACTGTACCTGTATTTCTTGTTATCATTATACTTTTGAGCTATAAAAATGGTTTCAGTTACTAAAAATGTCACAGGGCTCAAAATCTAGGTTATACCAAAAAAGATGTAACAAATTCTCTTCTGTAGTTCAATCAATGGATTCATACATTTGAAATTATAGTAATATAGTCTTTTACATATGCACGCATTCATGGGTTGTGGGAAGAAAGCTTTGAAGTATTAACTTATTATTTTTAATTGCATTTTTTCACTTGACTCTATCCTTCACCCAATTTTAGGTAGCTAGGCCTGAGTTATTCATTTCCTCAAGGTAATCGTGAACTCTGTGGAACCAGACACTACAGATGTGAGATGAAATTATTTAATTTCATATAGATAAAAAATAATTTCCACAAGCTAGACAGCTTACATCTTCAGGAAATCTCCTTGCCAGAGAACATTTGGAAAAGTCTAGAGTCAGTTTTGGTTGCACAACTGAAGATGGAAAGTGCTAATGGCATCTAGTGGACAGAGGCGAGATCTGCTGCTACATATCCTGCATTGCACAGGGCGGCCTCCACCACACGGCAGCATCTGACCCCAACTGCCAATAGTGCCAAGACTGACAAATGCCAGGCTAGAAAAAGGAGAGGGGAACCCCAGTAATGTGAGAGAAGACACGAAAGCCAGAGATCAGCATGTTCCATCTAAGAAGGTATACTTTGCCAGGATTAGGGAGGCTTTGGGGAACTGATTCTGTTTGCAGAGACATGAAATCACCATCCCTGTGCAAGCTAAATGTCACCTGTGCTCTCAGTATGTATTAGTCCTCTGCTCTGTGAAAGCTAAAAAGGACTTACCTTTGATGGCAGAAATCATGTCACCTACCAAATTGTTCAAGGAGTTGTGTTGTCTGCTTTGACCCCATTATTGAATGACTTATCAAAGATAAGGCCTTCTAAGGCCATCTTTGTTTCAATAACCTAGGACCCTGGATACTTTTAAGGGAAGTGGTGATACAGAAGGGAAAGGCTTTCCATCTGGCTCAAGTGGTTTGACCCTTGGAGCAGTGTAGGGGCTGAAACTCTCTACCCCTTCCCATACCCATCCTTCTCTTAAGATGTCAAAGTTTGTATTATGCTATCATACAATAATAATTAACAAGTGTCCATCCTAGTAAAGGGTTAAAAAGACATTAGAAATGATACTGGGAAAGAAAATGATTTTTATTTCCATTGTTGTTTGCCTTCTATGCATAATATTTTCCCTTCTACGACCATGGCAATTTTGAGAAAAAGTCATTGTGATGTAATTACTTTCATGAGATTGACAGTAACAGCCCATCTATTATAGATTTTTATGACATGCTAATTTCCCATCTGTCCAGGGCACTTCTTTTCATGTGCCAACATTTTAGAGAAAAGTTATAAGAATTGAAAGCCTACTCCTCTTCTAATTGCAGGTTGACAATTATTAATGCAATAGTCTTGCTCAAGTAGAAGGCACGCCTCTCCAGTTTTTAAAAAGGTCACTTTTATAAAAAATGATAGTTCATTATAACCTCCAAATTGAAAATTATTTTCTGGTAATATAATCAAGCTCTAGCCCTCTTTCTTATCCCTAATCCTAAAATGGCTTCTTTTTTCACATTTATTATCCCCAGTGTTTGCTGTAAAATTTCGTTAGCTCTAAGAACCCTCCCAAGAAGGCTTCATAGGAACATATTTTGTAAAAGATTATAAAATTAATGTGATGTCTTTTACAAATATATTGTGAGTGCTATAAATAAATCAACCAATGACAAATCGAATGATTTCTTTTCTCCTTCTATGGACTAGAATGGGTGATATTACATACAGAGAAGTATGAGAAACCTCAAGTTGAAGTAAACATTTAAGCTACTTCATAAAAGAATATGAATATTTGTTTTTCATATTTGCTTTGTAGTATGCCCAATGTGAGTTACATTGGTCTCAACATACGTATATTGGTACCTTTGTTCTGAGTGGCTTTTAGGGATTGGGTTCACTAGAGGCATGGGGCTGGACATGGGGCTTCACATCACAAGAAATATCATATTCTTACACAATGTTGTATAGATTTTTGTTTTTTACTAAAACATTTGAAAAATGTTGAAAGGCATTCCACGGTCCAACGATGTATGTTTTGTTTTATCATCATGTATCATAAATTCTAAAAAACTAACATTGATGGTAATAAAAGGGAAGAAAATTCATGGGAAGTTGGTAGCAAGTTTAGAGTAAACTGCCCAGAAGAATGTACCATAGAAATCATTTCACTTAGGTGCAGCTTATTAAATACATACTGTGTTTCTTGATTAGTAACATCTTTGAAAATACTGTTTGAAAAAAAACCCACAATTACAGAATGAAGAAGAAATAAGAAGAATACATTCATTAGTATTTCAAAGGGATCCTGATCGCAGAAGCACACATCAAGTACACATTAAAATGCTCCCATTGCAAAGAATTGACACATGTTTGAGATAGACGGGCATGTTAATGACCCTGATCTGATCACAATACGTTGTAGGTATTGAAATATCACTAATACTCTATGAACATCTATAATTATTACTTCTCAGAAAATTGTTTGAAAATATAAAGGATGACATTAAAAAGAAATGACCCCACATTAATTCCTTCCACTCAGTAAACCCCTTTGTAAATGAGGACATTATAGTTTTTTCACCAAGTGATTCGGATGAAATCCTTGGTTTGACTAAAATGCTGTTAAAATGATGTGATAAAAGACAAAATCAATATTAGTAGAAAAGGTAAATTTAGCAGTGCTGATTAGATAAATACAGTATTCAGATGGTCTGACAATTACTGAAACTAGCATTTGCAAGTTGCATCAAATCTGCACTTTTTTCCATTTAATTTATTAGAATGCTCTGAATACAGATTAACTCCCTTAGCCTAATATTTCTTGGTTCATTAGCATTAAAATGAGAACTGCAAGTTCCTTGGAATAACCTTTAAATTGTTTCTTCTCACTTCAGCATAACTTCTGACAATATCTCTAAATCTCCTTGAACTATTATTTTGTCATGTTCAACTCTTCTCAAACTGTGTATAATTTAGTCTTTACCAAGGGCTAAAGTTTTAGAATTGACTTTTAAAAGCAATCCACAAATTTTGCCTTGGAGACCGAGGGCACACAGCAAAGAACTTGCAAGCCTTTATTTCAATATGTTAGCAAAACTTCAGGCCATATGGAGACTTTGAGAATAAGTCCCTAAAATATACCGAGGGGCACAGTCGGGTGGTCAGACAAAATGTTTTATGCATGATGTTTCCCCCAAATCTTAAGTAGCAGAAAAGAACGGGTAAACAATGAAGTTCTTGTTACAGTGGCTGCTGCTTTTTCAAAGTTCTCAGGGAAGAAATTAGCTGAGGGCACTGCATAGTATAGGTTATACCGAATAGATTGTACAGAAACCACTCCGTCTCATATAAAAAGCATTCTGAAAGGGAAGTAAAAAAAGTAAAGGAATCCCCAAAAACCCTAATGAAAAGACTGAAGAACCATCTAGAGGCAATGCTGGAAAGCAAATACATTTAAAGATTTCTGAGATGACAAGCAGTTCAAAAGTATCAGAAGGATGATTCCTTTTAAATGAAATGACAGTAGAGATGTGATCTAATAGAGGTGTTTAGGGGAAGTTCTGGTACATTTAATTCAACTATTAAAGTGCATTTCAACCAAGCAAGTAAGACTTTCTAGTTCAAAATAGTAATATTCAGAAAATAAAAATGACTTAACTTTAGAAATATTCCAAGGTGAAACTGACCAACCTCAAATTCTATGATGTAGAATTGTGCCTGAGAGGGAGGTTCTGAATGCACGTCAGAAAACTGAATTTTCACACCGACGTGCGAAACTAAAGCAATCATTTAAAATATATCACAAAATCAAATATTGTGACTTGATTATCAACAATAATTGATATTCAAAGGTAATTTTAATACTAATTTTAAAGTGCTTATTTTTCACTCTGTGTAGTTCAACAATGTTAATTATGTAAGCTAGATAATATGTCAATAAATATGTGTAGTTTTCCTAGGTTACTCTATTTGCATTTGCAAGTCTCTAATCTTCTACAAAATGTTACATAATTTTATCAGTTTCTATAATGATATCTCACAATTTATGATTTATCTACTCTAACTACTGTAAATGAATTAGAAGATTTAATTTTATAACTATTCTTTTTTTATAGAAGTGCAGTTATTCAGTTTGTGTTAGAATAGCTGCCAGTGCATACATGTCTACAGGAGCCACATGCCCTTTGCTGAATTTTATCACATAGTAATAAAACACAGTGAAATAAATGGCTTTGTATTGTCACTTCTGGTTTCCCATTATAACCTTCACAGGAGTGTATTCTACTCCAGTCTAGTGCTAAGTGCTTAGAAAATTTAAACTATGAGCCTACCCGTTGAGAAAACACTCTCAAATAATATATTTCTATTTCTACAGAAAGAATAGTTTAACAGACACCTAGTTCTTCCTGACACCATTTTTATTTCAAACTAATAATTTCTTTTCTGGGAGTAAGGAAATACTTTTTGCCCAGTTCTGTGTGCTACACTGCACAAAGGCTCTGCTCATTTAGGCAAACAATTTCGAATTGCTTCAGTTTAAAGATAATGGCTTAAAATCAGCAAAGTAACTGTGATTTTATTCACTTTCAAGAAATAACTTATTTTTTTTTAATTTTGGGAACATTTGTTGTTAACATAATTTGGTCTTTAGTTATCACATGAGTATATTAAATAATATAGAAGAGACAAACTTATTTAAAGATTTAAAGTCTTTTCAGATAATTGTATTCAGGATGGGATAACCTCTATTTAATTAGTGAAAACATATAATCTTTCCTTAATAAATAGCAGAAGCGTACAAGAAAAACAATTGAGATATATAATCAGCAATTCTTATTTTGCTTCTTGATATGTAAACTTTTACTTTTTTTAAGATCCTGAAACTCTCAGAAGCTGTGTAGGCTTGCCATAATATCATTACTGCTGGGCTTGTTAGGCAATGGAGAAATCCATGAATTCTCAAATCTCTGCCATCTGTTAATACAAGCGGCTTTTTTCCCCAAAAAATCATCCGTATTTCTCATTTACAGCAGATTGCATGAGGGATTCCACTATCCAGGCTAGAAGCTCCCAGTTTTTTCATTTGAGTTTATTTTTCTTCTCATAAAGGGTAGCCTATGATAGTTATTTTAGTAAGAGTCTGTAAGTAGTAAATTCTCTAATGTTTTTATATTGGTAATTTAGGTATATTTTGATTCTTCCTGAAATTATGGCTAATTGACACGTGCAGTTCTAAATTTGTAGCATTGTTTTTCTCTAGTAATTCAAAATTATCACTATGTGCTTTTCTGACAAATATATATTTGCTAATGAGGAATTGTGCCTTGAAATCACATCTTTGTAGGTAATTGGCCTTTTTTCTCTGGTTAAAAAATAATGCAGTTGCTGAACTATAGTTTCACTTTATTGTATTTAGTTGTACATTTATTTTTATAGATGTTACTTGCTAGAACTTGAGATGGGAAAATATAATTTGTGCCCATAAAAATACTTCATACACAGAGAAATCAAACCATATAAAAATTATTTTTGAGGATGACTATGTAAGTGCTAATGAAGGAAGGAAAGAAGGCGAGACAAAAGAAAATCTGAATATATGTAGAACCATGCAATTAAAATCCAAGTTGTGTCAAATCCATCTATGTGTCCACCTATAGATACGTAGACAGAGATTGGTTTTCTCAACAAGATAATGGAATTTTAATTGTAATGTATGGCATATGTTACATAATAATATGGTATTTCTATGTTTTGTTTTGGTTTTTTTTGCAATTTTTAGCCAGGGCTGGGTTTGAACCTACCACCTCCGGCATTTGGGGCCGGCACCCTATGCCTCTGAGCCACAGGCACCACCCAGTATTTCTATGTTTTTATCATTTTTTTCAGCCTTTCAACTTAGTGCTCTATCTCAATAAATTATTTTGTATTTTTGTTGTCATAGTTTATTTCTTTAGCTTTAAAATAATGAATTTAACAAAGAATATTACCATAAAATTCTCTTTCCACTTACACGGCCATGGACCATTCTCATTTTTATGTGATCTCTACATCTCTTTATGCACCTCAGCTTTTTCTCTCTTTACTAGTTCTCATTTGTCCTTACTCATAAGCCTAACTATCATGGCTTTTCTAATATTTTTTGCGTATCATATCCATTTAGACTTAGATTTATCAACATATTGTTCCCGAAAATCAACAATCATGCAGAACTTCTTAGATAGAATTCCTCAAGGAATGATTCCAAGCGTTTTCTTTTTTTTAATGGCAGACCATAGATGTCGTGTTCTGGAGATACTATTTTGGGGCTAAACATAACTAGATTCTTCATCTACAGTTTAGGTGACTGAATAATATTTGCCAAAAGATAGTGTCAGAAAAGTTACCCCAGAGATCGTTGGAGTGTGGTAGTCCAGGTTTTGTGGCTTTCACTTTTTGGTCTTTAGATATTAGCTCTTCAATGAGAAGCCAACTTCATTTCACCAATTACTGATTGTGAAACCACTAATAAGAATGTGGGCTGGCTCGGCGCCTGTGGCTCAATCGGCTTAGGCGCCAGCCACGTACACCTAAGGTGGCGATTCGAATCCCCAGCCCGGCCCTCCAAACAACAATGATGGCTGCAACCAAAAAATGGCCGGGCGTTATGGCGGGCGCCTGTGGTCCCAGCTACTTGGGAGGCGGAGGCAGGAGACTC
>CAUYQV010020429.1:0-29455 GCA_963574575.1 Galagoides demidoff | reverse complement strand
GGCCGGGCGTTGTGGCGGGCGCCTGTGGTCCCAGCTACTTGGGAGGCGGAGGCAGGAGACTCGCTTGAGCCCAGGAGTTGGAGGTTGCTATGAGCTGTGATGCCATGGCACTCTACCCAAGGGGATAGCTTGAGGCTCCGTCTAAAAAAAAAAAAACCTAAAATCCAAAAATTTAGACTTTTTTTTAATCATCTTACAGACACTGCTAAGGACTGCCAAATAAGACCGCAATGTGTTTCAACTCGCAGTGGTTTTAAATTGCAAAGTCATTATGAGTCTCTTCCAGTCAGTGTTTAATAGCAAACAAACAACATGTGATTTCTCTATTGACTCCTTTCACAAAGAATACTCAGAGTGACCAGGTAAATTACTAATTAGTTGTTCCTAACCTTGTCTCCAAAATGTCTCACAAAAAAAGAAAATCAAGAAAGAGGGTTAATGGGCCAGTGCAGTAGCTCACACTTGTAATAATCCTAGCACTGTAGGAGACCGAGAAGGGTGGATTTCTTGAGCTCATGAGTTCGAGACCAGCCTGAGCAAAAGTGAGACCCCTGTTTCTACTAAAATAGAAAAACTGCAGCAAGAGAATCTCTTGAAATCAAAAGTTGGAGACTGCTGTGAGCTATAATGGCACTCTACCTAAGGCAACAGCTTGAGACTCTGTCTAAAATAAAAAAAGAAAGAGAGTTAAACATTTATGCTTAATAACTAACCAAATCATATTTTATACTTTAAACTAGTTCCTCACATGACCTGATTAACCTTTAACTTGTCCTTTTTCCAGTCCCCTATACCATTGTTGTAGATCTCTAAGTCCTTAATTTATAATTATATGCTTTTTTTTTTTTAAGTATTTTTGAGAGGGTCTCTCTGTTGACCAGGCTAGAGTACAGTGGTGTCACCATAGCTCACGGCAACCTCAAACTTCTGAACTCAACTGATCCTGCCTGTCTCCCAAAGTGCTAGGATCACAGGCATAAGCCACTGTGCCCCAGCTATAGTTTCATTTATAACACAAACCTTGCTTCCAGTGTCTACATCAGGGGTCCTCAAACTTTTTAAATAGGGGGCTAGTTCACTATTCCTCAGACTGTTGGGAGGGCCAGACTGCGAGCCCCAGGACAAGTTGGCTGCTAAGCAGGACAGGCAGCAGCGGCAAAAACACCTGGCAGGCCAGATAAATGTCCTAGGTGGGCCGCAGGTGGACGCGGGCCATAGTTTGAGGATGCCTGGTATACATGTTTAAGGATACTTTATCTTAGAAGTCCTTCCCCTCAAATCCATATCCTTGTCTGCCCCTTACTCAATGAAACATCTTGATAGGCAGGGCATGTTAACTCATGCCTATAATCCTAGCACTCTGGGAGGCCGAGGCAGGAGGATTGCTTGAGCTTAGGAGCAAAAGTGAATGAGACCCAGTCTCAAAAAAAAAAAAAAACTGCTGGGCACTGTGGCAGGTGCCTGTAGTCCCAGCTACTCAAGAGGCTATGGCAAGAGGAGTGCTTAAACCCAAGAGTTTAAGGTTGCTGTGAGCTGTGACGCCAGGGCATTCTACCCAGGGCACAACGTGAGACTGTATCTTTAAAAAAAAACAAGGAGGGCAGCACCTGTGGCCAGCCCCATATACCATATACCGAGGGTGGCAAATTCAAACCCGGCCCAGCCAAACTGCAACAAAAAAATAGCTGGGCGTTGTAGTGGGCGCCTACAGTCCCAGCTACTCAGGAGGCTGAGGCAAGAGAATCGCCTAAGCCCAAGAGCTGGAGGTTGCTGTGAGCTGTGTGACGCCACAGCACTCTACAGAGGGTAACAAAGTGAAACTCTGTCTCTCCCCTCCCCCTGAAAAAAATTTTTTTTAAAAAAGGAAAAAAATATCTTGAATAATCTACATTCACTTGTCTATATGTCTTACCTCCTAATTACAATTCAAGCCACTCCCAACTGTCTTCCACATCCATCACTCCACAGACCCTGCTCTCACTAAGGACATTAATGAGGTCCAAGTTGATCAATTCAATGAATATGTTAGACCTTATCTAGTCAAGCCAATTTACTATTCCCATCTCAACATCCGTGACTGCCACGTTCTTCAGTTTTTTTCTTACATTTCTGGCATCTCTTTTCACTCTCCTGTGCTTTTTTTTCTGCTATTTCCTTAAATGTCACTGTGGCAGTTTAAAATCCATCCACAAATTCTCCTTTCAATTCCCCTCCTCCCGAATCCCCTTCCTCATGGCTGAAATTCTCATTCCCAGGAGTATGAGCAGAATTTAATGATTCATTTCTAATTAACAGAATAAGGCAAAACTGACAGTCTGAGAGCAGGTCATAAAAGGCATCCTGGCTTCCTCCTCACTCTCACTTGGATTGCTCCCTGTGGGTAAAGCTAGCTGTCCTGTCTTGATGACACTGAAGTGTCCAGTGGAGAGGCACTTGGTGTGGAACTGAAGTCACCTTCCAACAGCCAGCAAGGAGCTGAGGCTTTCTGCCAGCACCCAAGCAAGTCATCCTAGAACTGATCCTCCAGGCCCAGGCAAGCCTTTCAGATGACTGTAACTTTTACTGTCATTTCATGAGTACATGAGAACACCCAAAGTTCTGACCCACAGAAATTACAATAACAACTGTTTGCTGTTTTACATTGCTAAAATTTGGAGTAACTGGTCAAAAAGCAAGAGCTAACTAATCCAACGGTGTTTTTCTGTATCCTATCCAAAGATGTCTATTCTTCTCACACACTCTCTCAACTCGCCATATAGTTAAAAGTAAGCTAATTTTATTCGCAGCCCAGACTTCTGTCCTGAGCTCCAGACTAAAACACATCTCCATGTCAATTTCAATACGTCCCACCCTTCTCTTCCAATCTGTTCTTCCTCTCTTCCCTATGATCATTCATCCAGCCCAAATGGAAAACCAGGATGTCATCACTCTTCTTTCTCTTTTATCCACATCCAAAGAATCAATAAGTCTATCAAAACCAATGTCTCAGTAACTACAGTGTTCTTTCAAAAAACAACACATTTCAACTGAACCTACTGATAAATTTTACCATCACAGAGAGACATCACAAGCATCCTGATTTGATATGTGCCACCTAAAAAGTATCCTTGCCCAAAAGGGAAAAAAAAGAACTTCATTAAATTAAGCTTTAGCTCAAATTACTAGCCTATAGAAAACACAGAGGACAGTTAGGTGTGGTGGCTCACATTTGTAATCCCAGTGACTCAGTAGGCTGAGGCCAAAGATCGCTTGAGCCCAGGAGTTTGAGGCTGCTGTGAGCTATGATGGCACCACTGAATACCAGCCTGGATAACAGAGTAAGACCTTGTCTAGTAAGTGAGTAAATAAATAAATAAAAGAAAATACTGAGGACAGGGCACCATGGCATGTGCCTGTAATTCCAGCTACTTGGAAAGCTAAAGCAAGAGGATCCCTTGAGCCCAGAAGTTTCAGACCAGCCTGGGCAATATTCTGACATCCTTTCTCAAAAGTAAATATAAATGCTAAAAATGAGGTGTGGGGGGGGGGGAGTTGGCACCTGTGGCTCAAGCGGCTAATACACCTGAGCTGGCGGGTTCCAATCCAGCCCAGCCCGCCAAACAACAATGACAACTGCAACCAAAAAATAGCCAGGTGTTGTGGCAGCTGCCTGTAGTCCCAGCTACTTGGGAAGCGGAGGCAGGAGAATCGCATGAGCCCAGGAGTTTGAGGTTGCTGTGAGCTGTGATGCCACAGCACTCTACCCAGGGTGACAGCTTGAGGCTCTCTCTCAAAATAAATAAATAAATAAAAATGAAGGAGAGGGAGAAAAATATTGAACACAATAAAAGTTGATTTAAAAAAAAAAGCACTGGGTAATATAATGACACCCTGTCTCTAAATAAAGAAAAAAAAAAACTTTGCAGGGCATCGAAGCTCACAGCTCTAATCCTAGAACTCTGGGAGGCTGAAGCAGGAGAATTACTTGGAAAGATCACCTCAGCCCAGGAGTTTGATGTTGCACTGAACAATGATGATGCCACTACACTCCAACCCAGGCAGAATAAGACCCTGTATCAAAAGAAAGAAAAGAGGGTGGTGCCTATGGCTCAGTGAGTAGGGCACTGGCCCCTTATCTGGAGGGTGGTGGGTTCAAACCCAGCCCCAGCCAAACTGCAACCAAAAAAAAAATAGCCGGGCATTGTGGTAGGCACCTGTAGTCCTGGCTACTCAGGAGACTGAGACAAGAATCGCCTAAGCCCAAGAGCTGGAGGTTGCTGTGAG
Source organism: Galagoides demidoff (assembly GCA_963574575.1). NCBI lineage: Eukaryota > Metazoa > Chordata > Mammalia > Primates > Galagidae > Galagoides > Galagoides demidoff. The sequence continues at coordinate 25,192 of CAUYQV010020429.1, read as the reverse complement.
CTGTGACACCACAACTCTGTCTCTTAAAAAAAAAGAAAAAGAAAAAAGAAACAAAGAAAGAAAATAAACAGGACAAAGAACACGTTTAAACATATCAAAAAGGAACAAAATAGAGAATATAAAAATTTCTACAGAGTACATGACCTGGTTTCTTTTTTTTTTTTTTAGAGACAGAGTCTTACTTTGTCACCCTTGGTAGAGTGCTGTGGAGTCACAGCTCACAGCAACCTCAGGGCTTAGGCGATTCTCTTGCCTCAGCACCCCAAGTAGCTGGGACTACAGGCACCTGCCACAACGCCCAGCTATTTTTTTGTTGCAGTGTGGCTAGGGCTGGGTTTGAACCTGCCACCCTGAGTATACAGGGTTGGCACCTGACTCACTGAGCCACAGCGCCGCCCATGACCTGGTTTCTTTTTTTATTTTTTTATTTTTTTTTGAGACAGAGCCTCAAGCTTTTCCCCTGGGTAGAGTACTGTGACATCACAGCTCACAGCAACCTCCAACTCCTGGGCTCAAGCGAGTCTCCTGCCTCAGCCTCCCAAGTAGCTGGGACCACAGGCGCCTGCCACAACACCAGCTATTTTTTGGTTGCAGCCGTCATTGTTGTTTTGGCAGGCTGGGGCTGGATTCTAACCCGCCACCTTAAGTGCATATGGCTGGCGCCTTAGCCACTTGAGCCACAGGCGCCGAGCCCATGACCTGGTTTCTTAAAGAAACAAACAGCAACAACAACAGAAAAAAGAATGAAAAAGAATGATCCTATAGATCAGCAGTTAGCAACCTGTGAGACCCACAGGAACTGTATTAAGGGGCCATGGTATTAGGATTGCTATAGATTAAAAGGGACTCAGCAGGGCACGGTGCCTCACCTCTGTATCCTAGCACTCTGGTAGGCCCAGGCTGGTAGATTACTTGAGTTCAGGAGTTCAAGACCAGCCTGAGCAAGAACAAGATTCCCATCTCTACTAGAAATAGAAAAACTATCCAGGCATTGTAGTGGGTGCCTTTAGTCCCAGCTACTTGGGAGGCTGAAGCCAGAGGATTGCTCAAGCCCAAGAATTTGAGGTTGCTGTAGACTATGATCCCATGACACTTTACCCAAGGCAACAGAGTGAGACTCTGTTTCAAAAAAAAAAAAAAAAAAGGCACTTAAGCCAGGGCCTGGGGGCTTATGACTGTAATCCTAGCACTCTGGAAGGCCAGGGGAAGGGGACAGGATCACTTAAGGCAAGCCTAAGCAAGAGTAAGGCCCCGTCTCTACAAAAAAGTAGAAAAATTAGCCAGGTATGGTGGCTCATGCCTATAGTACCAGCTATTGGAAGGCTGATGCAAAAGGATCGTTTAAGCCAGGAATTTGAGGTTGCAGTGAGCTCTGATGACACCACTGCTCTCTAGCCTGGATGGCATAGTGAGAACCTCTCAATCAGTCAGTAGATCTTATTTGTAATTCTGACTCAAATGAACTGGCAAGGAAGAGATGTTTAAGATAATCATGAAAATTAAACAGACTAGATATCTGATATTAATAAGTATTACCATTTAGCTACAATAATGGTATTTTGATAAGATTTTTTTTTTTGAGACAGAGTCTCACTTTGTCACGCTTGGTAGAGTGCAGTGGCGTCATAGCTTACAGCTCAATCTCAAACTCTTAGGCTCAAGTGATTCTCTTACCTCAGCCTCCCAAGTAGCTAGGACTACAGGCAGCCACCACAATGCCCAGCTATTTTTAGAAATGTAGTCTCGCTCTTGCTCAGACTGGTCTCAAACTCCTGAGCTCAGGCAATCATCCTCCTTGGCCACCCAGACTTCTGGGATTACAGGCATGAGCCACTGTGCCCAGTCCTAAACACACCTTTACACTAGGGCTGCTCAGCAAATCTTTTCTTTTTTTTTTGCAGTTTCTGGCCAGGGCTGGATTTGAACCCACCACCTCCGGTATATGGGGCCAGCGCCCTACTCCTTTGAGCTCAGCAAATCTTTTTTTTTTTTTTTCTGTAGAAACAGAGTCTCACTCTATCGCCCTTGGTAGAGTGCCGTGGCGTCACACAGCTCACAGCAACCTCCAACTCCTGGGCTTAGGCGATTCTCTTGCCTCAGCCCCCTGAGTAGCTGGGACTATAGGTGCCTACCATAACACCTGGCTATTTTTTTGTTGCAGTTTGGCCAGGGCTGGGTTTGAACCCACCACCCTTGGTATATGGGGCTGACGCCCTACCCACCAAGCCACAGGCGCCGCCCAGTACAGGGCACTCTAAAGCAAGGCCAATCTAGTTTAGTTCAGGGTTTTCAAGGCCACCCTAGAATAGACCTATAAACACAGAGCAAGACTAAAAGGCCAAGTTATTTTAGAAACAAGGAACAAACTGAGTTGCTGTTTACTGCTGTACAACTAATTCAGATAGGTTTCCTAGGAGATACAGCTTCAAGTTATCGGATATATGCCAATACTCACCCTGGAATATGTACCTTCACAATCATCGTGCACTGAAACAACGTCCAGGCATACAGAATTCATTGCCAATACTCAGTATGTCTCCTACTTTCCCTTTAAGTGAATATTTGTCCTTTTCCCATCTTTACTGGACCTCCTCTAATTTAAAATTGGGTTATTTTATTTTCACAAGATGTGACAATATTTTCATCATTTCTCTGCAAGAAAATAACATCAAACAACTAGAAAGGAAAAAACCTTCCAAGCATCCATTAGTGAGAAATATGATACCTCCTTTCTCTTGCAAGGATAACATTTTACATAATCTAATCTCAGAAAGAGAAGTATTAAGAGGACAAAAAAAGAAGTATATGAGAAACCTGTATTTAGCCAGTAAGACAAGGAGAAATTTGTTCAAGTATTCAAAAACTAAAAGGGCAATGAGGCAGAAAAAGAATACACTAAAGGAAAGAAAACAGAAAAAAAAAAGATTCTGGCTGGGCTAGGAGTTCCCAAGAACCCCAGCTTAGGGCCTCTCTGGGATGGCCTCAAATTCAGGCCCACACAATTTGGGATTTGTAAAGTAACTAAACTGCATAGTGCCACTCATGGAAATTATTCCATCTTAACTAGGTTGAAAAGGTTCTATAGTATTTTCCAATTATCACATCTACTGAAACCCAATATTATTTTCATTTATCTGAGCCACAGAATTCATAATTCCAGAGTTTTCAGGTACAATATTCAGTTGCCTCTCTTTAGTGGCTACTTAAAGATAATCTTGAACAGTGTGTTTAGGACTCATTAAGATTTGGTCTTTTTCCTTTTCAACCTATAGAGAAAGTTAAGTTGATGGTTGAACGATGGTGGAAGTAATACATTCACTCTGGCAGACTTGCGTGTAATAACTCACAGCTTGTACTTTTCCCCCTGTAGTGAAAGTGAAGTTTAGAGGGAAAAGTCAGAAAGCCAAGAATTTGCCATCCTCATTTCACCACTTACTGCTAGCTATGCAATCAAGCAAATTACTTAAAAGCCTATAGCCTCAGGATCCAAAACTGTAATTGGGGATATTAAATGGGAATAATGAATACCTACTACCCTGCAAAGTTATTGAGAGTAAAATGAATTAAGGGACCTGCTAGACTAGAAAGAATATAAGTTCCAGAAAAGAGGAACAATGAATGTTTATGTCACCCATTAATTCTTGCTGGCAAGGAAATTCACAGAGCAGGAGCTCAGTGTTTTTTAAGTGAACGAACAAATATTTTTGTCCCTAATTTCTCTCACTAGCATTACCCCTTTCTTCCATAATTTTATTTTTTCTGTCTTCTATTATTTTCTAAAGCCTTCAGTACATTCTATTTTGTAAGTAGCTTCCTCCCTCTCATTGGCTATTATTAACTATACACCATTCAGAGAAAGTACTTCTGGAAGTCATTTCTCTTTCTAATACCACCCACCTTCCATACCTAATGCGATGGGAGTGGAAGAAATAATCAGAACATAAGCTTCATAGCAATTCATCTACTTGCCCACAATCACTGATTCGTGTTAACAACAATGAAACCCTGAACTCAGCCTTCTCCAGAACGTAACTTTCAGAGGGACACTACACTATCGCTTATCTCTTTTCGCTAACAAGAGACTCGCATGTAAAAAAGTTAAGGCGTCGGTTAAGCTCACTTCTGGCTGAATAGGGTGCGTCCCTTGAATGAGACACTCAACGTGGACAGACAGGAGGTATTTCATACCCGTTAGTGTTGCCCGAGGGCCAGTCACCTTTGGATCTATCCCGGCTGGTCTGAGCACAGCCCTAAGAAAGCAGAGCGCTTCGGTCCCTGCAGGGAAACTAAGGGGTGCGGCCGTTTACAGGGCCTCAGGGGGACAGTGTAAAGTCCTTGACAACGTGGGGAGAGGGCATGAACCGTAAGATCAGACCCTTTAAAACATGACAACGACCATCCTTGCTCACACAAGTGTAGCAGACCCCACCACAGCTCACGGCGGACCCTAAAAAAGGAACGTGGCTCTCCCCAGCCCATAAATCAGACAGCTAGTGCCTGCTTATTGGCGGTGCCCGCATCTCCTTCACCCTCATTGGCTATACAGGACGTGAAGCCCTCCCCAACAAGGGAACCCTCTAGTACGGCGGCACCCCCAGCCTAACAACCTCAACTCGGCTACCTAAAACCCCGGCCCGCCACCTCCAGTCAGGCAGCGTGACCCAGAGGCGCTCGGAGCGTTGTCCTCCAAGAACTCACCGTGTAGTAGGAGAGAAGTCCTGCATTATAGTCCAGCACAAACCAGCGGTACTGCCAGCCCTTCATCACGTTAGTCCATTTGCTCAGCGGCCCTTCCATGATGGACGCCATCTTGGGAGCCGCCAATGACAACAAACGGTCTGACGTCACTCGCCTATATTGCATTCAGCCTGTGGGGCGGGGCCGAGGTGGGGGCGGAGCCTACGCCCGCTGCTCCGGTGAACTCGCCCACCCACCGCCCCAGCCATCACAGTCAAACACACTGTGCGTCTTTTGTGTGTAGGACTCGTATTCCAGGGATACGAGAAGGCTATTAAGGTTATCTATTAAAGTAAATGATTTTACTGGTCACAATCATACCTTACTCTTCCAAAAGATTTCACATCTGATATTCATTAATGCATTCATTCCGCAAATCTATTTATTTATTTATTTGAGACAGAGTATCACTTTGTCACCCTCGGTAGAGTGCCAGAGGACAGCTCACAGCAACCTCAAACTCTTGGACTCAAGTGATTCTCTTGTTTCAGCCTCCCAAGTAGCTGGGAGTACAGGCAGCCACCACAACGCCTGGCTATTTTTAGGCATGGGAGGATTTCCTCTTGCTCAGGCTGGTCTGGAACTCAGACCAGCTCAGGCGATCCATCACAGGTCCTAGGCCTCCCAGAGTGCTAGGATTACAGGCGTGAGCCACCGCGCCCAGCCATACTCATTCATTTAATAAATATTTTCTGTTTTCTGCTAGGCACTCTTCTAGGCTTTGGGGATTCACCAGAGCCTTCCTTGTAGGGGGAGGGGAAGGAACAGGCAATAAAGTACATAGTAATTATGTAGCACTTTAAAAACTGATAAGTGCTATGGAGAAAAAAACAAGCCAAGAAAGAGGTACAGAATTGGGGCTGCTAGTTTAAATTCCCAAACGGGAATGAATGAGAAAGTAACTTTTAGGCAACACCTGAAGAAAGTGAAGGAGAGAGCCTTCCAAGAGGAAGAAATAGCAAGTCAAAGACCAGATGTTAGGCGTGAGTCTGGCATATTGAAGGGACAGCACAGAGGTCAGTTTGAGTGGAGCAGCGAGCAGGAAGGAGTGGGAGACAAAGTCAGAGAGGAGCAATCCCTTAGCGCCTGTGGGGGCAATTTCAGTGTTTCTTTGCCATCTACTATATTATATCTAGGCACTGTTGGGGGTCCTGGGAATGCAACAGTGAATGAGCCAAGTGCTGAAATTCTGTGATGAAAGCAAACACTAAACAGACAAGAAAAATATCCAATACTGATATACACTTTGCAGACAAGTTAATTGATGTACTAGAAAGCCAATGGTGGCTTCTTTATATTGGATGGTCAAAGTGGGCCTCTCAGAAAGTGGCATTTAAATTGAGGTGTGGTTGGCAGGGCCAAGGTGGCTCATGCCTGTAATCTTAGCACTCTGTGATATAATCCTAGCACTTTGGGAAGTCAAGGTAGGATGATCTCTTGAACTTGGTAGTTTGAGACCAGCCTGAGCAAGAGGGAGACCCCATGTCTACTAAAAATAGAAAAAAATCAGCTGGGTGTTGTGACAGTTACCTGCAGGTCCAGCTACTTGGGAGGCTGAGGAAGGGATTGCTTGAACTCAGGAGTTTGAGGTTGCTGTGAGCTAGGTTGAGGCTATGGCACTGTAGCCTGGGCAGCAGAATGAGACTCTGTCTCAAAAAGAGAGAGAAAGAAGGAAAGAAAAGAAAAGAGGAGAGGAAGAAAGAGAGAGAGAGAAAAAAAAAAAAGAAAAGAAAAATTAGCCAAGAATGATGACATGGGTCTGTGGTCTCAGCTACTTGAGAGACTGAGGCAGGAGGATTGCTTGGGCTCAGGAATTTGAGGTTGCAATGAGCTGTGATGATGCCATGGCACTCTACCCAGGGTGATGGAGAGAGACTCTAACTAAAAAAAAAAAAAAAAAAAGGCCAGCACCCGTACACAGTGGTTATGGCACTGGTCACATACAATCGGGGCCAGCTAAAACAACAATGACAACTGCAACAAAAGAATAGCCAAGTGTTGTGCTGGGCGCCTTTAGTCTCAGCTACTTGGGAGGCTGAAGCAAGAGAATCACTTAAGCACAAGAGGTGGAGGTTTCTGTGAGCTGTGATGCCACAGTACTCTACCAAGGGCGACATAGTGAGACTCTGTCTCAAAAAAAAAAAAAGGTGTATGGGCCAGGCATGGTGACTAACACTGATAATCTCAGTACCTTGGGAAGCCAAGGTAGAAGGATTTGAGCCCAGGAGTTTGGAACCAGGCTGGGCAACATATCAAAACCCCATCCCTAAAATTTTTTTTAATGAGTCAGGTTCTGATGATATGTGCCTATAGTCCTAGTTGCTCAGAAGACTGAGGAAGGAGGATTGCTTAAACCCAGGAGTTTGAGGTTGCAGTGGGCTATGATGATACCTCTGCAGTCTAGCCTGGGAGACAGAGCAAGACTATTTTCAGGAAAAAAAAAAAGATTTATGGTCATGAATTTAAAGTGAGACCTATCAATAAGGATGTTGGGTTTTCTTTAGCAATGTCTTGCTGTTTAGGTGTAACCACAGAGCGTGTAGAGAAAAGGATTTAAGTAAAGAAGAGGGCCAGACTCAGCGACTCACACCTGTAATCCTAGCACTTGGAGGCTGAGGTAGGTGGATTGCCTGAGCTCAGAAGTTCAAGACCCGTGTGAACCAGAGTGAGACCTCGTCTCTAAAAATAGCCAGGCATTGTGACAGGCGCTTGTAGTCCCAACTACTTGGGAGACAGGAGAATCTGAGGCAGGAGAATCGCTTGTGCACCAGAGTTTGAGGTTGCTGTGAGCTATGCCTCCACAGTACTCTACCAAGGGCAACGAAGTGAGATTTTGTCTCAAAAAAAGATGTATAAAGGGAAAGAAAGACAATTATGTTCACAATGATATCCAAGGATGTGATTATAATTACAGACTATGAAACCTAGTCTGTGTAAGAAAGTAATTAAGAACAGGAAGGGTGAGAATGATAAATTTCAGGTCTTGATAAGGCCAAGGAAGTGCTCTAGTGGGAGTAGGCACCCTGGACGAGTTAAGAATTGATAGTAAAAAAGATGGATAGTAAAAGAAGAGTTAAAGACTGATAGTAAAAGTCAAAATTTTGGAAGTGGAACAGTTATTGATGAGGGCAAAGACTGAGGTATGACCACAGGCATGGGTGATTGAGGTTGAGGTCAGAATTTGGTAGAGAATTTGACTTTGGAGATGAGGCAATGCAGGAACAGAGAAGCAAAGAAGTTGTATAGTATTGCCCAAGTACATTCTGAACTCCCCAGGATGATGACAGGAATAAGCAGTATAAATGGAGACAGCTAGGAGCTAGGATCAGCACTGAACGAGAGCTAATACTCAGCCTGGGCAGATGACGGCAGCAAAGCTGAATAGCAGGTGGTAAAGTGGAGTGGGGCAGACTTAAAGGAGCTAAAATTTATCAAGGAAGAGGGAGGAAAAATGGTTTGGAAGCAACAAAGAGGAGCATTCAGTCCTCACCACACCTGATGGAATAGATAACACTTCATTTAACTAATAAAAACACTGAACCCAAGAGACTTTTCCAAGTTCATAGAGTCACTAAATAACAATGCTATCATCGGCACACAGGGGCTAGTCCCATGTATGCCCCTCCTATGTGCCAGGCACTGGGCTAGACACTGGTATTATACAAGAGAATAAGATCCCTCCCCTAAACAGGAGAAAGTCTACTACAGAAGAACAACACACAAGCAGATGATGACCAGACTTTGTGAGAAATGCTTTACACTTCTGCCTCTAATCCAATGCTCTTTCCACTGAGCTGTGGGACAGGAGCTGAACCCAATAAGGGAAGTTGCCAAATGACAGCAATGACAAAAGGAGAATCCCTATGGTTCTCAAATTTCTTAAAGGTCTATGTAGAAGGCCAAAGAAGTTAGGTTGAGTTTTATAAGGCTGGAGGATCACTTGAGCCCAGGAGTTTGAAGTTGCTGTGAGTGGTGATGCCACAGCATTCTACAGACGGCAACAAAGTGAGACTCTTCTCTTTCTCAAGAAAGAAAAAAAAAGTTAAAATAAATACATGATTGGCTGGCCTGGTGGCTCACACCTGTAATCTCAGCACTTGGGAGGCCAAGGTGGATAGATTGCCTGAGCTCACAGGTTCGAGACAAGCCTGGGCCAGAGGGAGACCCCCATCTCTAAAATTAACTAGGTGTTGTGGTGGGTGCCTATAGTCTCAGCTACTTGGGAGGCTGAAGCAAGAGGATAGCTTGAGCCAAGAGTTTGAGGTTCCTATAAACGGCACTCTACCAAAGGAGACAAGTCAGAATGTCTCAAAAAAAAAAAAAAAAGACAAAGAGACTTTTAAAAAGCCAACAAGTAATAGAGAGACTATGACAGCATAGATGGAGAATGGGAAAGATATTGTATTGTATATTATTGAGAAACATTCTGGAGATAAGATTTTAAAACTTATCTCCAAAGTTTTGGAAGCAACGGAATTACATGAGGAGGGAGTAAAGGGAGTCACAGATAATATCAAGGTTTCTAACTTGTGTAAGTGAATAATCATCTAGGTAGCCAAATTTTGTTTTGTTTTGTTTTATTATAAAAATCAAGAACAAAAAAGCCTTGTATTTCTCGACACAAAGGTTCTTTCCGTTGGAGAGATGCCCAGAAATGTGAATTTTCTTTTTCTTTTTTTTTTTAGTTTCTAGCAAAAATAGATTTCCACCTTTTCCACAGGTGGAAGTGTAGGTGCAAATTACTTCATAATGCATTCTGCTGTTGCTAGTTTGCTGCCTTTACTTCCTAAACATCTCACTAACTGCTTTTTGTAATTGCTATTATTGTTGTCATGTTTCTGAATTGATATTTGTCGGGCATCAAATAAAACAACATTTCCAGGATGCTGCTTTCTTTCGGGAAAACACAGAGACTTACAGAAACGTAACTGTTCTTTGCTGGGGAAACAGAAGATCATGCTTAAATTTGGGAAAAGCAAAAATAGGACATGGCCTATTTTGTCCACAAAACATAAAGTCCCACTTGTTTTCCACACTTTCTTTTATCTAGAAAGCAAAAACATGGGGCCGAGCCTGTGGCTCAGTGGGTAGGGCGCCAGCCCCATATACCAAGAGTGGTAGGTTCAAACTCAGTCCCAGCCAGCTAAAACAGCAGGGGCAACTGCAACAAAAAATAGCTGGGCATTTTGGCAGGTACCTGTAGTCCCAGCTACTCAGGAGGCTGAAGCAAGAGAATCGCTTAAGCCCAAGAATTGGAGGTTGCTGTGAACTGTGGTATCACAGCACTCTACAGAGGGCAACAGAGTGAGACTCTGCCTCAAAAAAAGAAAAAAAAAAGAAAGCAAAAATATCAAATAGCAGGTTTAAAAAAATATGGGTCTGATTTTGAATCAAAAGGCAGCTGAGGAAGGGAAAGAAAGTGTATGAGGAGATCTAGGCTCTGTATGCGTTGTAAGGAGAGACGAGAGGAATGAACTCATCTCCCCACCCCCACACACCACCAGCAGAGTCTCACTCTGTCTCTCTAGGTAGAGTGCAGTGGCATCATCATAGCTCACAGCAACCTCAAACTCCCAGGCTCAAGCAATTTTCTTTTCTCAGTTTCTCCAGTAGCTAGGTGCGTGCCACCATTCCTGCCTAATTTTTTTCAATTCTTGGTAATGATACCAGAATTTCGCTCTTCAGTAGGTTCTTGGTCTCAGTGATTCGAAGAATGAATCCGCAGACCACAGATCAGGGGTAAGACAGGATTTACATACAGAAAAGAATACAGAAATGCCAGAGCTCCTGGCTCTCCCAATCCAAGTTGGGAGAGAAAGGTGCTCTCTCTTTCTCTCTCTCTGTCTCTCTGTCTCTCTGTCTCTCTCAGGCTCTTTGTCTTTGTCTAGGGCAGGGTCCTCAAACTTTTTAAACAGGGCCCAGTTCACTGTCCCTCAGACCATTAGAGGGCCGGACTGCGGGTCCTGGGACAAGTCCACTGCTAAGCAGGACAGGCAGCGGTGGCAAAAACACCCAGCGGGCTGGATAAATGGCCTCGGTAGCTCGCATGTGGCCTGCGGGCCGTAGTTCGAGGATGCCTGGTCTAGGAGTATATATAGTCGCACGGAGACCTCGGTAGTTGCATTTAGCAGGGCTTGGTACAGGTCTGGGACATGTCTGGCCCTCAGTGATTACATTTAGCATGTCTGGGTCGTGTCTGGGACATGTCTGGGTCATGTCTGGGACAACGTGTCTGGGACTTGTCTGGGTCCTGTCTGGGTCACAAATGAATGGCTACAATCCCTTTCATTCCCAGGCCTAGCAAACTTACATGAAATTGACCAGGCCTAGAAAATGGGGGTTCCCTGTTCAGCCTAAGGTGCTGGTGTCTCCCCAGCAGTTGTCTGGCCCCTCTGGCTACTGGAGCCTCTTACAAGACCCCCCTGCCTACCCTCCAGCCCTCTGGTTCCTCTGTTCACTGCTACTGCATCAACACAGCCAAAGCAGAGGCAGCCTGTTCCGCGCCCCCCCAGCTCCACAAGCTGGCTGGGAGGCCACTTGTCCTATATCAGTAGAGATAGGGCTGATCTCAAACTCCTGACCTCAAGCTATCCTCCCACTGAGAGAAGATACCCAGAAAAAATAAGATCAAAGAGAACAAAGGTGTTCTCAAGGAAACTCACAGGATATACCTGCAAAGTCCTCCCCATGGTGACTGAGCTCTTAGGAATTTGTAGAAACTTAACCTACTGGGACTTGGAGGCTGACCCCTGCTTCCACTTCTGTAAAAGCCAGAGCCAGCTTCTCCAGCTTGATTCAAACTGACCAATGAAGGCCAGGGGCCATGGCTCATGCCTGTAATCCTAGCACTCTGGGAGGCAGAGGCAGGTGGGATTACTTGAGCTCAGAGTTTGAGACCAGCCTGAGCAAAAGCAAAAGGAGGTTGCTGTGAGCTCTAAGGCCACTGCAACAACTTGAGGTTCTGTCACAAAAAAAAACAAAAAAAAAGACAAGAATAATGACAAATGAGAAAGTTAACTGTGGACCAGAACTTTTTTTTTTTTTTAAGAGAGTGTCACTATGTCACCCTCAATAGAGGGCTGTAATATGACTAGCTCACAGCAACCTCAAACTCTTGGGCTTAAGCAATTCTCTTGCCTCAGCCTCCCAAATAGCTGGGACTATAGGTACCCACCACAACATCCAGCTAATTTTTTGTTGCAGTTGTCATTGTTATTTAGCTGGCGTGGGCCAGGTTCAAATCTGCCACCCTTTGTGTATGTGGCTGGTGCCATAACTACTGTGCTACAGGTGCTGAGCCAAGGGCTGGAACTTTTTGACTGGGGATAAAAAGGAGACAACTTGAGGTTCTGTCTCCAAAAAAAGCGGCACCTGTAGCTCAATGGGTAGGACACTGGCTCCATATACAGAGGGTGGCAGGTTCGAACCTGGCCCCGGCCAAACTGCAACAAAAAAGTAGCTGGGCGTTGTGGTAGGCACCTATAGTCCCAGCTTCTCGGGAGGCTGAGGCAAGAGAATTGCCTGAGCCCAGGAGTTGGAGGTTGCTGTGATCTGTGATGCACTCTACTGAGGGCAGTAAAGTGAGACTCTGTCTCTAAAAAAAAAAAAAAGACCCAACCAGTCAGGGGAGCTCACCTGATGAAATAAATCCTTTCCTCTTTTAAACATGTTTTTTGTTGTTGTTGTTTTTTTGTTTTGTTTGAGACAGAGTCTCACTATGTTGCCCTCAGTAGAATGCTATAGCATCCCAGCTCACAGCAACCTCAAACTCTTGAGCTTAAGTGATTCTCTTCCCTCAGCCTCTCAAGTAGCTGGGACTACAGGCACCTGCCACAACGCCCAGCTGTTTTTTTGTTGCAGTTGTCATTGTTGTTTAGCTGGCCCAGGCCTGGTGTACATGGCTGGTGCCCTAACCACTAAGCAACAGGTGCTGAGCCTAAACACAGTATTTTCTCTCCATTGGGCCTTGTCTTCCTGCAATATCACCTTAGCTTCCCTGAGTGTAAGGTTATAGGTCTGAGTCACTGCACCCAGCCTGAACTCATCTTTTTCTCTCTCCTTCCAGTGTTCCCTTGGAAATTCACATCTCAGTTGCCCTGGGCATCACACATTACAAATACGCTCCTCCCTCAGAGGGAACTGAGACTTCATTCCTTTGTTCTCACCTGTAGCCTGAACAAACCTCTAACAGAATCTGGGAAACCTTATTGCATCTACTCAGAGTCTGAATCCCCCTCCCTTGATTTGGGTTCTTTGAGGACTCATGGACATCTATGAGTTTAGGGCAGCGTCTCAAAGGACAGTATGGAACAGTGGAAACTATTGATAGTACTGAGTTATCCAGTTGTGCAAGTTCTTAGCAACCTTACTGTAGGAACAGAGGAGGCACATAGTTGAAATTACCCAGGGTTTGGGGGATTTATATGGTAGATGTGGCAAAAAGGGACGAAAGTAGTTGAGAGTACTGTTGAAGCTGATAGAGTACTCATAGATCTAGACTGATCATGGCAAAAAAGACAATAGATTAGGAGAAAGGAGTCAAGAGACCAGACAGGCTCTCCTGGGAGGTTAAGGAGATTTAATGGGAGTTAGAGAGCTGGAAGTATAACAGGTTGTAATTAGAGAGAGGAGAAAGTTTCCAATTTCAGAGGTGAAACAATAACAGCTGATAGAAGGTCTTGGCCCTAGGAGTAGAAAGCTGTAAGTAGGGGGAGATTACAAATGACTGGGAGGACCCTCAAGGATTGTGAGGCTACCATGCTGAATACTTAATTTAATTTGTTTCTTTTCTTTTGTTCATTCTTGTTTTTTTTGTTTTTCAGGAGGCATCATACCTGTGGCAGCTCCACTCTGGTGCCTCCTAAGTACTTAATTTAAATAAAAGTTGAAATTATGGGTGAGGCAGGGTGGCCCACATCTGTAAACCTAGCACTCTGGGAGGCTGAGGTGGGTGCAACTCAGGAGTTCCAGACCAACCTGAGAAAGAATGAGGACCCCCTCATACACACCATGTATACTAAAAATAGAAAATCTAGCAGTGCATCTTTGCAGGTGCCTATAGTCCCAGCTACTCAGGAAGCTGAGGTAAGAGGATCCCTTGGGTCCAAAAGTCTGCGGTTGTTGTGAGCTATGAAAACGCCATGGCACTCAACCCCAGGTGACAGAGTGAGACTCTGTCTCAAAACAAAAGCAAAAAGAAGCCTGGGGTTGGACTTGAAAGGGGAGCCGTGGAACAGGAGCTAAACCCCAATAAAGGAAGTTGCCAAATGACAGCAGTGACAAATGAAGAACCCCTGTGGTTCTCAAATTTCTTGGAGGCCTAAGTAGAAGACTAAAGAAGTTAAGTTGAGTTTTGTAGGGCTGGATGATCACTTGAGCCCAGGAGTTTGAGGTTGCAGTGAGCTACAATGATGATGATGCCACTGCACTCTAACCCAGGCAACAAAGCCAAGACCCTGTCACAGGAAAAAAAAGAACTTCTAGGAATTTATTATAAAGGAAGTAATCTGAGATTTCTGTGCAAGGGGTTGTTGCCATAGTGAAATCTTGGAAATAACCTAATGTCCAATTGTAGAGAAAGGTTAAATAAATTATAGATCCGTATGATAGGCTCATGTACAGCCATTAAATATTATGTTTAAGATACAATGATAGGCTCGGCACCTGTAGCACGGTGGTTATGACACCAGCCACATACACCGAGGGTGGCAAGTTCGAACCCAGCCCCAGCCAACTAAACAACAATAACAACTGCAACAGAAAATGGCCAAGCATTGTGTCAGGCACCTGTGGTCCCAGCTACTTGGGAGGCTGAGGGAAGAGAATCTCTTAAGCTTCAGAGTTGGAGGTTGCTGTGAGGTGGGATGCCACAGCACTCTACCAAGGGCGACAAAGTAAGACTCTGTATCAAAAAAAAAAAAAAAAAAAAGCCATTTTGTGAAGAAATAAGAAAAAATATTATTTTAAAAATACCATCAAGTTATTGTGTCAGCTCTGAATATTCCAGGTGTTTGCCATTTATAATCATGTCTGCCTCCTTAAGGAGCTGAAATAAACAAGCCTTATACTTCCAACAGTGATATCCTGTCAGATTGCATTTGCTTTTGTTTCAACCAGGAGTCCTGCAGAATTCCCATGCCCTCTTTCTCATGCTATACCCATCTAGGTGCCCACAACTTTTAATCACCACAGTTATGAATGTATAGTGTATCCATTCACTTTTTTCAAGGAAGTATTCTTCACTGAGCAGCAATCTATGTCAACCCCCGAACCTGGGGCTGGGGATACAGAGATAAGTTACATATGGCTCTTGCCCTCAAGGATATCAGAGTCTGTCCGGAAACACAATGTTTCCACCCAAAACTTGTTTTCTTTTCTTTTCTTTTCTTTTCTTTTTTTTTTTTTTTTTAGGGACAGAGTCTCACTTTATCACCCTAGGTAGAGTGCAGTGGCATCACAGCTCACAGCAACACCCAACTCCTGGCTTAGGCAATTCTCTTGCCTTAGCCTCCTGAGTAGCTGGGACTACAGGCACCTGCCAGAACGCCTGGCTATTTTTCTTGTTGCGGTTTGGCCAGGGCCAGGTTCAAACCTGCCACCCTTGGTATGTGGGGCTGGCACCCTACCCACTGAGCAACAGGCACCCCCCCAAAAAAAAAACTTGTTTTCTACTTATATGGCTAGCTACCAAAATCAGGGACTTTATCTTATGCTTATTTATAATTAAGTGAAATCATTTTTTTTTTAAAGACAGAGTCTCAAGCTGTCACCCTGGGTAGAGTGCTATAGTGTCATAGCTCACAGCAACCTTCAACTCTTGGGCTCAAGCAATCCTCTTGCCTCAGTTTTTCTATTTTTACTAGAGACAGGGTCTCACTCTTGCTCAGGCTGGTTTTGAACTCGTGAGCTCAAGTAATCCATCCACCTCGGCTTCCCAGAGTGCTAGGATTATAGGCATGAGGCTCCTTGCCCAGCCTTTAAGTGAAATCATATATATGAAAATGGGTCAGTGCCTGTAGCTCAACAGCTAGGGCGCCAGCCACATACACCAGAGCTGGTGGGTTCAAATCCAGCCTGGGCCTGCCAAACAACGACAACTACAACCAAAAAAAAAGAAAAATAGCCAGGTGTTGTGGTGGGCACCTATAGTAACAGCTACTTGGGAGGCTGAAGCAAGAGAATCCCTTAAGCCTAAGAGTTGGAGGCTGCTGTGAGCTGTGATGCCACAGTACTCTACCCAGGGTGACAACTTGAGACTCTGTCTCAAAAAAAAAAAAAAAAAAAAAGAAAAGAAAATGAGTGGTGAACTGCGAAGTGTTTTGTTGTTACTCACCTCAGTCCATCAACATGTTTTGAGCACCACTGCCATTGATACCAGTCATTGTGCCAGGCATTAAGGATACGGAAAGAAGTAAGGCTGGGTGCAGTGGTTCACACCTGTAATTCCAGCACTTTAGGAGACTGCGGCAGACAGATGGCTTGAGGCCAGGAGTTGGACACCAGCCTGGGCAACATCTGAGACCCTATCTCTACAAAAACAGCAACAACAACATAACAGAAGGATGTAAGATTTTCCCTCTGATTCAAGAGTTTAGTGAAGAAGACAGGTTATACAGGCATATAAATAACTTACCATACAGTGAGACATGTGTTAGGATAGAGGCATGAAGGAAGGGCTTCAAGAGCCCCAGGAATGGAACAACTGACTAGCCTGAGGGAGACAACCAGGCAGACCTGGATCTGGATTCTAATTCCACCTCCACTGTTTACTACCAAAGAGATCTTGGTCAAGATGCATAACCTTTTATTTTTATTTAATTATTTATTTATTTATTTATTTATTTATTGAGACAGAGTCTCAAGCTGTTGCCCTTGGTAGAGTGCTATGATGTCACAACTCCCAGCAAACTCTTGGGCTTAAATGAGTCTCTTGTCTCAGCCTCCCAAGTAGCTGGGACCACAGGCGCCTGGCTATTTTTTGGTTGTAGTTGTCATGGTTGTTTGACAGGCCCAGGCTGGATTTGAATTTGCCAGCTCTGGCGTATATGGCGGGCACCCTAATCGCTGAGCTACAGGTACCGAGCTACGATACATAACCTGTTAGACAGCAAGTTCCTGACCCAGGAACTGAGAATAAGACTGTGTTCTGCACAAAATTAGCCTGAGGATTAAATGACAAATGTCAAGCACCCAGGATAATGCATTTACATAATTGGTGTCGAATACAAGTACATTTCTTTTTTACTCTTCTTTCTGGGGAAGGTAGCAAAGGCTTCAAAAAGAAGTAGTGTTTGAGGTCAGGTATGGTGCCTATAAACCTAGCTCTTTGGGAGACTGAGGCAGGAGGATTGCTTGATCAGGACTTCAAGACCAGACTGAGGGCTCAGCACCTGTGGCTCAAGTGGCTAAGGCACCAGCCACATACAACTAAGGTGGTGGGTTCGAATCTAGCCCAGGCCCGCCAAATGACAATGATGGTTGCAACCAAAAAATAGCCGGGCCTTGTGGCGGGCACCTATGGTCCCAGCTACTTGGGAGGCTGAGGCAGGAGACTTGCTTAAGCCCAGGAGTTGGAGGTTGCTGTGAGCTGTGATGTCACAGCACTCTACCCAGGGGGACAGCTTGAGGCTCTGTCTCAAAAAAAAAAAAAAAAAAAAAGACCAGACTGAGCAAGAGCAAAACGTCTTCT
Organism: Galagoides demidoff; assembly: GCA_963574575.1. Taxonomy (NCBI): domain Eukaryota; kingdom Metazoa; phylum Chordata; class Mammalia; order Primates; family Galagidae; genus Galagoides; species Galagoides demidoff. The sequence goes on along the minus strand of CAUYQV010020429.1, from coordinate 7,767 downwards.
CTACAAAAAAAAAAAGCCATGTATGGTGGTGGGCCTGTAGTCCCAGCTATTGGGAAGGCTGAGCCAGGAGGATTGCTACAGTGAGGTGTGATGACACTACTGCATTTTAGCCCTGGCAATACAGTGAGACCCCACTTAAAAAGGGGGAGGGGGGGCTGAGAGCAGTGGCTCACACCTATAATCTTAGCACTCTGGGAGGTCCTTAGTGGGTAGATTGCCTGAGCTCACAGGTTGAAGAGCCAGAGCAAGACCTCGTCTCTAAAGATAGCCAGGCATTGTGGCAGGTGCCTGTAGTCTCAGCTGCTCAGGAGGCTGAGACAAGAGAATCACTTGAGCCCAAGAGTTGGAGGTTGCTGTGTGCTATGATGCCACAGCACTCTACAGAGGGTGACAAAGTAAGACTGTCTCAAAAGAAAAAAAAAAACACTCTGTCTCAAAAAAAAAAGGAAGGAAAGGAAGGAAGGAGAGAAGAAGGAAGGAAGGAAGGAAGGAAGGAAGAAAGGAAGGAAGAGCGGCGGGCCGCGGTGCCTCATGTCTGTAATCCTAGCACTCTGGGAGGCGAAGGCATGTGAATTGCCTGAGCTCAGGAGTTGGAAACTGGTCTGAGTAAGAGTGAGACCACTGTCTCTAAGAAAATAGCCAGGTGCTGTGGTGGGCACCTGTAGTCCCAGCTACTCAGAAGGCTGAGGCAAGAGAATTGCTTGAGCCCAAGAGTTTGAGGTTGCTGTGAGCTATGACGCTACCCCACAGCACTCTACCCACGGGGACAAAATGAAACTCTTAAAAAAAAAAATAGAAAAGAAGATAGTGTTTGAGATGAGCTTCAAGAACTTTTGCTTCTTTACTTGTAGGGTAGCTACTATGAATAAGCACTTTCTGTGAGGGTTCCCAAAAAGAAGAGAAGAATGAATATTCCAAGCTCTTTGCATAGGCAGAGGTACAAAGGCCTGAGACTAAGTATTGTGCCTCTGGGAAGCAGAATGTTCTGGATATGATGGCACAAGGGGAACAAGTGAAACTCATGGTAAGAGTTGAGGCTGAAACAGAGACCTGGGCAGGATTCGATAATTGTTTGAAAAGATCTTTCCCTCCCAATAACTAGTGTTTGTTTAATTTTTTTTTTAATTGAGACAGAGTCTCACTATGTCACCCTTGGTAGAGTGCTGTGGCATCATAGCTCACAGTGACCTCAAAGTCTTGAGCTCAAGCGATTCTCTTGCCTTAGCCTCCCTAGTAGCTAGGACTACAGGTGCCCATCACAACACCCGCTAGCTATTTTTTTTGTTTGTTTAGCAGGCCATGTTTGAACCCACCAGCCCCAGAGCATATGGCCGGTGTCCTAAACACAGAGCTACGGGCATGCAACTCCAATAGCTAGTGTTTGGAGTTTAAAGGTCCAGCTAAGCCTGAAGAACCAGACACACTGTCTTTAGACTGAAAGAAGTTCCCACCAACCCATGAGGTTTTATCCCTTACATGGAAGCATATCAATTACAAACATCTAACCTCCTATCTAATTCCCAGGAGTACACAGTGATTTCCAAAACACGGGCCTTAGTGCATAATTTATACACTCACTCTGTAGCTTTGTAATTAAATCTGCAGAGGATTTGGAGAGACATGGCAATACTGGCACAATTCCCTGCATATATAAATACACCATACTGGAGTACTAACCTCATGTTTTTGAATATTCTCCCTTCCGAGCTATATAGCTAACAGGGTAGACTGTGTTGTGGCTGCAATTAAATAGGATGGTTGCACTTAACAAATTAAAAAGAAGCATGTGAACTGATTAATCCACACAATCCTTTCTTTTTTGTTTTTTTTTTTTTTCTTTTGAGACATTCTCACTCTGTTACCCTGAGTAGAGTGCTGTGGCATCATATCTCACAACAACCTCAAGCTCTTGGGCTCAAGCAATCTTCTTGCCTCAGTTTTTCTATTTTTATTAGAGACAGGATCTCACTCTTGCTCAGGCTGGTCTCGAACTCCTGAGCTCAGGCAATCCCAGCCCATATAATCCTTTCTCATCTGAATTCCTGTTACAGTTGAGGTCTGTATCGTACACTCCAACTTTCTGATATCTATTATGTATGTCCTTAATTGTTCACTAGGAGGTCTGGTGAAGTAAGTCTGATATTTACCAAGGGTTTTCTGTGTCCTGACCCTGTGTGGATAATTTTGCGTCCATTTTATTGAGTGCTTATTCTGTGCCAGGTACTCTAGGTTCAGAGTAGAGAACAAATCAGCCTTGGTTTCTGACCTTATACAGCTTCTAAGTACCTCAAATAATCTTTATAACAACCTTTCAAAACTGGTATTTTTTTTTTTTTATTGAATGGTAACTATGTACATTAATGCACTTCTGGGGTACAGTGTGGGGTTTTCACACACAATCCGAAACACTTCCCAAAACTGGTATTTTAAAGGGAGGGAAATAAGAACTAGATGAGGTCAGTAATTGGCTCCAAAGTCAACTTATCCATTAGGCATAGTAGGCACAATGCTTACAGCCCATGATACTTAGAGGAGCCCAGTGCAATCATAAATACATCTTTAACTCCTTTTTTTTTTAATGGAGGAAGGGCCCCATATCATAAAATGGCCCTCATTAGTCCAAGATCACATAGTTGATAGGGGACAGAACAAGGTCAGGCAGGCCTTGCAAGCCTGAGGCCCCTTCATTTAGACCCATCTAGAGGATGGAAACTGTTTATACATCTCTCCTACTGCCTGGTTCATAGGGCTAGCTCAATAAATACTGAATTATATTGCATTGAGTCAACTTGAAGTGCTTTATATAGGGAGGCTATGGTTTGAATATATATCCCTCCAAAATTTGTGTTGGAACTTAAACCCCAAGGTGATAATATTAAGAAGAGGTAGGGCCTCTGGGAGGTGATTAAACCATAACAAGGGCTCCATATTCATGGATGAGATTAATGCCTTTATAAAGGAGGCTTCTGAGAGCTTCCTGGCTCTTCCATTCCTTCTGCCGCGTTAGGAGACAATGTTCATCCCTTTTTGCCTCCTTCCACCAGATGAGGACACAGCAAGAAGGCATATGGGGCTGGCCCTACTCCTTTGAGCCAGAGGCCCACCCTAGGCACCATCTTTTTTCTGAGACAGAGTCTCAAGCTGTCGCCGTGGGTAGACTATTGTGGCATCTTACCTCACAACAACCTCCCACTCTTGGGCTCAAGCGATCCTCTTGTGTTTTTCTATTTTTAGTAGAGATGGGATCTCGATTTTTGCTCAGGCTGGTCTCGAACTCCTGAGCTCAAGCAATCCACTGGCCTTGGCCTCCCAGAGTGAGGATTACAGGCGTGAGCCTCTGTGCCCGGCCAAGGAAGGCACCATCTTGAAAGCAGAGAGCAGCTTTCACTAGGCACCGAATCTGTGACTGCCCTGATCTTAGATTCCCCAGATTCTAGAACTGTGAGAAATAAACTTCTGTTCTTTACAAGTAATTTCCCAGTCTTAGGTATTTTTTAATGGCAGTGCAAACTAACTAAGACAAATAAACTACCATGTTATTCTTGTGGACTGAAAAAAACTTTGTGGGTGCTGCAAAAATCACATGTGTTTTCCCATCAGGAAAATAGACCTGAAAATAAAATCTATGCATTTAATCAGTTTGTAGAATTGTAGAATTTTTAGACCAAAAGATTAAAACAGACATTTTTGCTTACAAATATATATATTTGCCTTTTATTACATATCAGACCTTTCATGAATCACTCATCTAAGCATGATATCAAAAAAAATAAATGCATATTTATAAATAAATATAAATTTCATGTGTACAATAAAATTACAAATTCATCCATTCATTTAACCTACATTGTACTAGGAACTGAGAATATAAAAACAAAGAAGCTGACTAGATGTGGTGGCTTATGTCTATAATCCTAGCACTCTGAGAGGCCAGAGTAAGAGAATTGCTTGATCTGAGGAGTTCAAGACCAGCCTGAGCTGGACCAAGACCTCATCTCTACAAAAAACAGAAAAATTAGGCCAGGCATGGTGGCTCTTGCCTGTAATCCTAGCACTCTGGGAGGCTGAAGTGGGTGGATTGCTTGAGCTCATGAGTTTGACACCAGCCTGAGTAAGATGGAGACCCTCTCTCCAAAAACCAGCAGGGCATTGTGGCAGGCTCTTATAGTTCCAGCTACTCGGGAGGCTGAGGCAAGAGGATTGCTTTTGAGACAGTGAGACTCTGTCCCCAAAAAAAGAAAAATACAAAAATTAGATTGGCATGGTGGTGCACACCTGGAGTCCCAGCTACTCAGGAGGCTAAGATAGGAGGATGACTTGAGCCCAGTAATTTGAAGTTGCAGTGAGCTGTGATAATACCACTACGCTCTAGCCAGGGAGGCAGAGCAAGACACTATCTTAAAAAAAAAAAAAAAGCAAAAAATGGCTCTGCGCCATTTTTGGTTAGGGCACCAGCCACATACATGGAGGCTGGCGGATTCAAACCTGGCCCACGCCTGCTAAACAACAATGACAAATGCAACAATAACAAAATAATAGCCGGGCGTTGTGGTGGGCAGTCCCAGCTACTTGGGAGGCTGAGGCAAGAGAATTGCTTGAGCCCAAGAGTTTGAGGCCCCATTGAGGGCGACAGAGTGAGAATTTGTCTCAAAAAAAAAAAAAAAAAAAGGCTCAGTGCCTGTGGCTCAAGCAGCTAAGAAGCCAGCTACATACACCTGAGCTGGTGGGTTCGAATCCAGCCTGGGCCCGCCAAACAACAATGATGATTGCAATCAAAAAATAGCCCAGTGTTGTAGCAGGTACCTGTAGTCCCAGCTACTTGGGAGGCAGAGGGAGGAGAATTGCTCAAGCCCAGGAGTTGGAGGTTGCTGTGAGTTGTGATGTCATGGCATTCCACCGAGGGTGACAGCTTGAGGCTCTGTCTCAAAAGAAAAAAACAAAGAACAAAAAATTAACAAAGAAGCCATAGTGGTCACTGCCCTTGAAGAGCACACGGTCAACTTAATCTATTGTCTCACAAAAAATGAACAGACTCCATGGAAATGTTACCAGAGTAGTGCCATTGATTCCAGCTTATCAGAACTGAAACATAAAACAGTTTTTCACAAAGGCTAATTCATTATGAGCCTAACAAGGGTTGTTAAAAGAGGTTATTAGTGTTAAGGGAACATTCTTGCTGCTCATAATATCACACTCCTTTTAAAGCCCTGGACCCCACTAGTTCCTAGGGCAGCGGTTCTCTACTGGGGGTCAATTTTGCCCACACAAACACATACCCCAGGAAAGATTTGGCAATGTTTAGTGATGACTAAAACTTTGTCAGAGGAGAGTGCTATTGGCATCCCTGAGTAAAAGCTGGGGTTGCTGTTAAATATCCTACGATGCCAAGGACAGCCCTCCTCAACAAGAAAGGATTAATTATCTGGCCCTAAATATCTGTACTGCTGAGACTGAAAACCCGTGGCCGAGAGGAAACAAATCGAAACTCCTCCAGCTGGCTTTCGAGGTCCAGACCAGTTTGGCCCTGCTCCCTCTTTCCCCTGTCTCTCCTGCCTTGCTTTCTGGCTCCCCTTCTTCCCAGGGACCTCATGTTCCAACCCTATCAGACTGTCACAAAATTTAAAATAGTAAGTATTTGGGCCCTGAAGTCAGCGCCTAAGAACTGACTGTGTATCCTGGCTTTACTACTTATCAATTGTGTATCTTTGGACAAGTTAACCATCTCTAACATTCAGCTTCTTCTTTTGGAAAAATGGGAATAACAATAGTTATTGTTGTCGTAAGGATAGTATGAGGTCAAATTGTATGTGAAAACACCACACTGTACCCCAGAATTGCATTAATGTACATAGTCACCATTCAATTAAAAAAAAAAAAAAGACCACATGAAGTGATGCAAGGAAAGCTGTTGCATACCATCTGGTACATCTCCCTGTCCCTATGCCCTTGTTTTTCTTGCTTTTATTAAGGCACCAAACCCAGGCTTTTTTGGTCCTAGTTAGTTGCCTAAAGGTCCATCTGTCCTGCTGGCCTGAGAATTCCTAGAGGGCAAGGATTGGGTCCTATCTTTGTCTCCCTAGCACTCGGCATAGCACCTAGTAGGTGATTAGTACATTTTTTTTTTTTTTGAGACAGAGTCTTACTACGTGGTCCTCGGTAGAGTGCCATGGTGTCACAGCTCACAGGGACCTCAAATCCTTTGGCTTAAATGATTCTCTTGCCTCAGCCTCCCAAGTAGCTGGGACTACAGGCACCTGCCACAGTGCCTGGCTACTGGCTATTTTTTGGTTGTAGTTGTCATTGTTGTTTGGCGGGCCTGGGCTGGGTTCGAAACCACCGGCTCTGGTGTATGTGGCTGGTGCCCTAGCCACTGAGCTACAGGCACCGAGCCATGATTAGTAAATCGCAATTTTGGTATTCTCTTTCAGAGAAGATCCCACTGTCAATGAGTAAGAAAACCTAGAATTCTAAAGGAGATTCTTTCTTTGAGAGCCAGTGCAGTATCCTTTACAGCTTTCCCCTTCAGGGCTGAGGTTCTACAGTGCTGGTTTTTGGGCGTGGTTCTTGGTCAATTGTTCCTCCCTCTAAAAGATCTCATCTAGCTCTGCAGCCTGAAATATGATTTACATTCTTCCAAATTAGCATTGTAACCAGGACAAATACGATTTGGAAGCTCACATTGTGGAGCTCCACATTGATGTATTTTAACTGTCTACTTGACATCCTTTGATCATACATTGACATCTCCAACTTAGCAAGACAGCATTCAAAAATATAAATCTGGGGCTCAGAGCCTGTAGTTCAAGTGGGTAGGCACCAGCCACATACACCAGAGCTGGTGGGTTCGAATCCAGCCCGGGCCTGCCAAACAATAATGACAACTACAACCAAAAAAAAGTAGTCAGGTGTTGTGGTGGGCACCTGCCAGCTCCTTGGGAGGCTGAGGCAAGAGAATGTCTTAAGCCCAAGAGTTGGAGGTTCCTGTGAGCTGTGACACCATGGCACTCTACCCAGGGTGACACAGTAAGACTCTGTCTCAAAATAAATAAATAAATAATAAAATATAAATCTGGGCCAGGCTTGACGGCTCACCCCTATAATCCTAGCACTCTGGGAAGCTAAGACAGGTAGATTACTTGAGCTCAGGAGTTTGAGACCAGCCTGGGCAAGAGCAAGACCCCCATCTCTACTAAAAATAGAAAAGCTATCTGGGCATTTCGAGAGGCATCTGTAGTCTCAGCTACTCAGGAGGCTGAGGCAAGAGGATTGCTTGAGTCCAAGAGTTTGAGGTTGCTGTGAGCTATGATGATGCCATGGCACTCTACTCAGGGCAACAACAGAGGGAGACTCTGTCGACAAATAAAGATACATGGGCAGCACCTGTAGCTCAGTGGGTAGGGCACCAGTCACATACACAGAGGCTGGAGGGTTTGAATGCGGCCTAGGTCAGCTAAAACAACCATGACAACTGCAACAACAACAACAACAATAACAAATAGCTGTTGTGGCAGGCACCTGTAGTCCCAGCTACTTGGGAGGCTGAGGCAAGAGAATTGCTTAAGCCTAAAAGTTTGAGGTTGCTGTGGGCTGTGACACCATAACACTCTACCCAGGGTGACAGCTTAGGACTCTGTCTCAAAAGAAAAAAAAATGGGGGCAGTGCCTGTGGCTCAGTGAGTAGGATGCTGGCCCCATATACCAAGGATGGCAGATTCAAACGCAGCTCTGGCCAAACTACAACAACAGAAAAATAGCTGGAGGGCAGCA